>SZWC01003532.1:147560-165803 GCA_023375785.1 Penium margaritaceum
AATGCAAAAGCATGCAAATGGGCCTCATGCCCAGTCCGCCGAAAGGCGCCTGCAAGACGTAGAAGTCACAGCAAGGAGTCCCGGTGACATCTGGGGCTCTGGAACAGTGGTCGGTCAGCTCCAGACGGGTAGTCCGCCGCCTGTCGTCGCGCCGGTGTCACCAGGGCCGCCTGCCTCAGGGATCTGACCGAGTATGGACACGGCCGAGTGGTCACAGTAAACTGTACAGGAACGGCACAAAGCACAACAGTCATACCCCTTGGGAGTGGCGAGTAATCCCATCACAAGATCCATGCTCATGTCGGCCCACAATTCCGTCTGAACGGGTAAGGGTTGAAGTAGTCCAAATGGCCGCGTGCGACGAGATGTTTGTCTCTAACAGTTATTGCATGATTTGCATAAGGCTGCTACGTCAATTTCCATATTGTCTTAGTAGTAGTGTGTTGCCTTTTTATTAGTGTCTTGTCCTCGCCGAAGTGTTCACCTGGACCCGTATTGTGGCACTCTTGTAATAGCTTCCTTCGCAATTCCTCATTTGGAGGAACGACAACCAAGCGAGTGAATAGCCGTCGTAAGTAGGGTTGTCGAACCATAACTCAAATTCTTCGTAACCGTTGAACTCCTCGTAACCCTTCGCAAACAACCTCGTGAGGAATGGGTCTTGTTTGAAAAGCAACGTGCTAACCTCAACCAACTTAGAGCATGCATTGTATTTGTTTCTGTAGGGCAGTACTCGATGTCGTAATCGAAGTTGGACTCGAGGAACTCTATCCATTGAGTTTGTCAATGGCTTAGATTTGGCTATGTCTTGAGATATTCCAGGGCTTGCTCGTCGGTGCAAATGATGCATCGCGAGCACTACAAATAGCATTGCCATGTTTTGAACGCGTGCACGACCATGAGCATCTCCTTCTCATGAACTGCATAGTTCAATTCCGGCCCGCATAGTTTTCAAGACATATACGCAACTGATTTTTCTCCACCGCAGTCATGGAGGAGAACGGCTTCGATGGCTTGATCGGAAGCATCGTTGACAATTATGTAGCTCTGTGTGAGATCTGGAAACTGTAAGGTTGGCATCAAGGTCAGAGAATTTCCTAAAGAATTGAACGCATATTGTTCGTGGTCCCCTCGATTCCATTTGGTGGTTTTCCGGGTGAGATCGGAAAGAGGCGCTGACATCTGGGCGTAATGTTTCACGAATCAGCAGTACTAGTTGTAGAAAACCCAAAAGACTTGGACATCTCAAAAATTTATGGGCATCAACCAATGAGCAACTGCTTCCATTTTTGGGGGGTCCATAGTGATCCGCCTTCGGTCGATGATCTTGCCCAAAATTGGATCCATTGGTGACCAAAGTCAAACTTTGAGAGTTTTCTGAAGAATCTATCTCTTTGTAAAACTTTAGGAACTATTCGCATATGTCATCTGTGCTCCTCCGGGGTATGAGTGTACACTAGGACGTTTTCGAGATACGCGACGACAAAGTCGTCAAGGTACGGGCGAAAAATGTTATTCATCTCTGCCATAAATGTTGCGAGGGCATTTGTGAGTCTAAACAACATGATCGTGAATTCGAAGTGCCCATACTTGGTACAGAATGTTCTCTTCTTGATGTCCTTATCCAATACACAGACTTGGTCGTAAACGCTACATAGGTTCATTGTGCCAAAAATCTGTGCCCCATGGAGTTGGTCGAAAAGTCCATCTGCTCGCGTGAGGGGGCCGCGGTTCTTGATGTTGATCTTCTTCAACGCTTGGTAGTCTATAGACATCCCTATTCCTCCTGTTTTCTTTTTCACAAAAACTACTGGTGTTGCATAAGGTGAGGTGGAGAGTCGGATGAACCCCTGTAAGAGCATCTCATCCAGTTTCCTGTTGAGTTCGGTCAGCTTGTGATCGCTCATCTGATAGGTCCCCTTCACCTTCGGTCTATTTTCTAGCTTCAGGTCAATTTGATGGTTGATTTTGTGTCCCGGTGGTAACTCTTCAGGTAGTTATTATGGAAAAATCCCTTTGTACTCCTTCATGTGCTGCACAAACCCTTTGTTACTGCTGCAAACTTCTCAGGTATCAAGGCCGTTGATGTCTCTTTGGCAGTTGTGATTTCTTTCGCCTCCCTTGCTTCCATGTGGACCAGCCACGATTAGGCTTTGCACTTCAAGTATTTCTTGGCCATGTCCAAAGAAATCGGTCGACGTTTTGTGGCCTCTGCAACTTCCTCTACTGCTTCCACCTCTGTTGCTTCCGGAAATTGTCCCTGCATCGTGGGTTGCTGGATGTGAGGGAGGTATCGCTTTCTACCATTAATGATAACGTTAACTACTCCGCTGCTCTAGTGAACCTGAGAATTGTGCCGATGCAGGAAACCTTGTTCAAAGATAGTTTCGTGGTTGCTTATTGGGCAAGTCCTTTAGACCGTTAAGTCGTGCGAATCTCCAATTTGTAGCCGGAATGGTTCACAAAGTCAGCGGATCTACATCCGCCCATCAACAGTTTTTCCTCCAAACACTCTTGGTTTTGTTTGTAAACCCGAATTCCGAACCATGTTGTTGTCGACGAGACTGTGAGAAGCTCCTATGTAGAGTATTGCCAATACTGTTCTACAATTTTGACAACCCCTCTATTACACTCGTAATAGCATCGTCTGCTTTCCATCCTCATACCCCTCATTAAACTTTGCGATCTCAGGAAACCCCGTCTGCGACGATGTAAGCCGCTCAAATGGATGAACCGTCGGCGCAAATTTTTCCGGCTAGACAGGAGCCTTGCCGTCTTCCCCTGCACTCTTTCCCGACTCCTTTGTCTCTCTTTTGCAAATTGCCCCCCATTTTGGCTTGTTGTTACCACTATTGGCAGTGGCGCAGAATATGGCCTAGCTTAATGCAACTCCAATACAGTCATTGATTGCCCTGATCAATGGCGTCAGTTTCCTTTGGAGATGAAGGTTCTGCCGGCTGTGGCTTCCCTCCGCCACAATAAGGGTGGTGGCCTTGGGGCCACTAGCTGTTCGATTTTTACATCCAAGTGTTGTAGATCGCTCTGTCCATGCGATCGCCTGTTGCGATCATTAGCTGAAGGTCATCTTGAATGCAAAAAATGGTGCTTGCTCAGCGAATATCTTGTTTAAGGCCGTTGTAGTACAAACACATTTCGTTAGGGGCGAGGTCACTACACCTCATGATTTCGGAGAAACGCCAAGTGTACTCTGCCACGCTCGACTTTGTAGGTAAATGTTGGAGTCTTTACCGTGCGTCAGAATCCTAGTCCACCTTCTTTGAGCAAGCGAGTATAGCTCGCGCGAAGTCGCTCCACATTTCCAGTTATGTACAAGAGTTGTGCCACATCGGGATGATATGCTCGAGTGTAGTACGACTGTAGTCGACGTTGTGAGAGCGGTTACGAGAGCCCTTGATCGAGCTGCGCTGTTCTCGTGTTGTCCTTGGATGGCCTTTAGATCAAAACACCAACTCAAAGCCGTGCCACTCAAAAGTGAGGCCACGAGGTCAATTTTCTTTTTGTCGTTGTTGACCCAAGTAGCGGTGAAGTGCTCCTCCAACCCGTCAGCTAGATCCTGACCTTCGGTCCCTTAGAGTTCGTAGGATTGAACAATTTAGGGTGTGCAAGTCAAATCTGGGGTTCAATCAAGAGTTGCAAGTTTCTCTCAGTGAGTAGTGCTTTGCATGCACGAGAAACTTTAAACTCCTTCATCGCTGCGTTGGTTGTCGATGCTCCTGAGTCTCGATAACTTCTGGTACAGGACTTCATTGATTCGTGGTTGTCGGCCTTTGCCTCTCATCGTGCCAAGTGTTTTCCCAATGAGCTGCGGTGTAGGTGAAGGGTTTGCCCAGCTCAAGGGGTCCGTCACCAATTGGCCATCAGGTTCGTGGATGCTACACCATTTGCTGCAAAAGTTGCTGCTGCTGCTTGGTTCGCCTAGAGAGTATCATGGTTCTATCCCAACTCATCGACCATAGCCGGAGTATTCGTTGGGGACAGCTGCTCGTTGCCGGTTGTGTTTGCTCCATTCACCATTGTCGACATAAATTCTGCGATCTTATCAACGGTGGAGATGGGCTGAGGACTCATGTAAGGTTGTGGCCAGGTAGTTAATGCGTCGCTTGCCCTTCAAGTGTCGCTGTGCTCCGATAGCAAGTGTAACACCTTGCAGGAATTAGGTGGTTTATAGGGATGAGGTGTGGAACAAAAGAAGATTCCGAAGTTTGGGACAAATTGATACCTCGTATTGAACAATAAGTGTACTTTATTGACACTTGTAGAGTGTGTTGAGCACATACATACAATATTGAGAGTGAGAATGAGGCATAAGTCAGGTCTTTGGCGTTCGATCCGAGCGACACATGCGAGGTCGTGTCATGAGTGATGGATTTGAGAAGCTCTGTCGAGAAGTCGAGGGGCTTCAAGAATATCGTGACACTTCTTTATGAAAGTCAAACATGGTCGAAAAGTCAACATAACGATATCAAAATATCGATGTGGTTCTCGACACTTCTGTTGAACTTTTTGGAAAGAGGCCGAAGTTGCTAGAAACTTTTGGAACGAAACACCGGAGGTCGGGGCAGTTGGCCAATATGCCCTCGGCCGAACTACGTAGAATTGCGGAAGTCACCGCGCGGTGGGCCATGAATGTAACAACAATAATATCCGTTAGTGTGTTTTTAGGACTCTTGTTCGTTAGGGACATAACACATACATGGATCAATATAATGTCATTCATTTTTACGTTATCAATCTTTAAGTTCTATTCCCTACATAGTCACAATACTTCTACTGGAGGGAAAGAAAAGCCAATCATCAAAGGGGAAGGAAACTAGCCCCCCTTCCACTAGTTTCTTGTACGTGCACACTCTTTCAATTGTTTTTGCATGAATTTGATAACTGTACATGTATATCATACTTTTCCTTTCCATAAAGACATAATTACTTCTCACAAGAAACATGTCTCCACCGCTAATACATCCACATGTTGTACACAAAAGCCACCAAAACCGGTTGTGTGGATGTAACAACGTCTTTAAGCATAAGACTGAAAACTCATCATTGAACTCAATGACAACTCGAGGACCCATCTCTCTTATGACCCCAAGGTTCAGAATAGAATCGTTACTTACTACCACCAAATTCCACATTTTGGATTTTCTAGAAAAGGGTGTTGTCATGATTCGTCCACCCAATTACTTCATTTTTTGTTGTTTAAACAGAAAAAACCGTGAACAAGCGTATTTCATTCGATTGGTTTAGCTCTTTGTTTCCATGAGACGTGCGTTCCACCTCCGTGGAGTGCACACAGGCAAACACATCAAAATCCTCATCCACAAACCTGATGGTTACCATCATGTTCGTCTTAGGTGTTGGCAGATCTAAAGCGTCGATGCCATCATGACAAACGGACAAGGCAATTGGCCCCGTCGGGATGACTTCCTGTAGCGGCGCTTTGTGGAGGCTGACTGGTAGGCAAATGGTGACTCATGCTGGCGTCCCCCAGCATCGTTTTTCCACCATGCTTTGTTAATGTACACTGCTTGGAAAATGCCATGCAAGTGCAATTTCTTGACCATGGCGACCCTCAACAAGTTCTCCAGCACAATCTCTACTGATGAGTACAGACAACGCGTGGCACGTGTCCTCCAAGCACCTAAGCCAGTCCCTCCTCCTACAACGCATCGCGGTCCTGGGAGGCAATGGCGACACCCACTTTTACTCCATTCGTTGGTTGTACCCATGATGTTGACAGCCTACAGACACAATCAAGGACAACCTACATGAGAGTCTACATGAGCGTCTTCCACGTCGAAAGGGAAGACACAATGTCTTGATTGATTAGGAGTCTGAGGCAGATGACGGTGTGCAAGAAGACATGGATTTTATCGCAACTCTTGTTGACAAAGTAGAAGCATCCAGCAGCTCCGCTCTTGCCACGGATGTTCCAAATGACGAATGGGAAGATGTGAAACATGCTGTGATACAGGAGCTCATCAAGGAGCTTGAAGCAAATGCGGTGATGGATGGGATGGCAACTATCGTTGACACCATCACTGACGTCTTGAAGATGCCTCCTGCACCACCTACACCAAAGACATCATCACCAAACAAATCCACCAAAAAACATGGAAAGTACATGGACTGGTTTTCTTGGGCCATGTTTCTATCATCTATGCCACTATCGTCCAATGCAGGAGCATCATCAAGGTCATATAACATGTATGTGAGCACTACCTACTTCCTCATCAGCCGTCCATCTACAAAACATTGTCTCAATCAATGGTCCGTGTATGGTGCTTGCTGGGCATGAACCGTTCATGCACCATCTATGTCCCTGCGCTGCCTAGCTCACCGTGCGCTTCAATGGAGGAGGCCACCAAGAAAGCTCCGAGGGTGCAGTGTAGTCTTGGGCGTAAGCCCTACTTTTTGGAGCACCCAAAACTGATTACTAAAGTGATGCACGTACTTATCGGCATGCGCAATGTTGGGACACCATTATCGTCCATCACCATCCAAGAGCAGGTGGTGACCGTCCTCTCGAAGCGTCGGGTGGTGAATCTGGATGGTGAGCAAATTGGCAAACTCTTTTGCCGTAACTGGTGTTGCAAGTTCGTCGCCAATAAAGTGGTTTGGCCATGGAGTTGTGGGATCACCACGTTGTTGCTTCGAACTGATTTTGAGGCCTGCGTCACAAGCATGGTTAAGCGTGTCATGTTCCTTGTCGGTCTGAAACACATAGAATGTTTTTCGTGAATGCGGATCACACCGGAGTCCAGCTTGTGCCCCCATCATGGTACACGCACACACCCAAGGGGTGTGATGAGGTCAAAGTATGCGGAAAAGAAGACGAACAATAGGTGACAGTGGTCATTGCATCCTCGATGGATGGGGAAGTCTTGCCCTTACAGGTCATCTAGATGGGGAAGATAAACGCGTGCCACCCACATGGCAAGAACTTGGACTACGCGCTTTGTAACCTTGACTGGCACTTCACGCATACGTCCAACTATTCACGCTTTGTGTTGTTATGCGAGGTACTGCGTGGCATAGGATAACACAGGGCTCGCGAACCCGGGTGGAACAAAAGGAGATTGCTGACGCTCCTACTACTGCTCCGGCGACTATTGATGGTGTTACTGCAGCTGCTGCTGCAGGAGCAATGTCGGAGGCTGCAGTGCCGCTAGCTGTTACGTCAACGTTTGAAGCTATTTGCACAAAGCAGCGAGTGGATCTCTCGAGCCAGCATGACCAAGGATACTACCTGCAGGGTGTTGGTGCTACTATAGCCAGTACTGCTACTGTGGGGATGGGAATTGCTATTGTTGCTACTGCTGTTGCTGTTACTACGGATGGTGTGGCTGTTGCTGCTGTTGTTGTGGCTGCTGCTGCTGCTGCTACTGCTGCTGCTGGTGCTGTTCTTGTTGTTGCAGCGGCAACAACTGCTGCTACTGTTGCAACTTCTATACATGTTTTAGGAAGGAGGGCCCTCCATTAGAGGAGGACCCCTCTCCATCCTCTACCATGGTGTCCATTTTTTCCCCTAATTTTTTCTTTTGTATGCTGCTGATGTCAGTAGTTACGTCAACAGTGACATCAGACTAGGATGGCAAACGCCAATAGCTGCTGCTGCGTTATCTATTGGGTTGCTACTCTAGATGTTTTCTTTTATTGTTGTTATTGATGTTAGGAGTGACTTCAGTGGTAACATGAGCCGAGTATGGCTGACATCAGCAATGGCTGTCACGCTTTTGCTACAACCGCTATTACGTCAGCTGCAAAGCTGCTACTATTCCAGTTGATGTTTTCGCTACTGTTGTTGCTGTAGATAATGCTGATCCTGCTACTGTAGGTGCTGCTGGTGGTGCTACTGCTGCTGTTGGTGGTGCTATAGTTGCTGCTCCTGTTGCTGCTACTACAGGTGTTCTTGCAGTTACTGCCATTGTTGTTACTAAGCTGCTTTGTGCTCCTGGTGCTTCTACAGCTGTTGTACCTGCTACAACGACTCTGGAAACATTTTTGGTGTTGTTTTCAATTTTATTTTGTTCGTCTCAATTCACTTCTTACTACAAGCTTCGAGCAATGATGTTGTTGCTCACTACTCACTGCGAGGAGCCACCTGGCTGCTCGCTGCTCACTGCTCGCTACGAGCTGCGAGCAAAGAGCTTGCAGCTCGCTACGAGTAGCGAGCTGCGAGCAGTGGCTGCTGGTGCTTCTGCCAGCAGCTGTTATAGTTGCTGCTGCCGGTTGCTGCTAGCTGCTGCAGGCTCTTGCTAAATGCTATTGCTGTTGCTGCTGACTGGTATTGCTGCTAGTTGCTGCTACACGCTACTGCTCTTGCTGCTAGCTGCTCTAGCTGCCCGCTGCTGCTGCTATTGCTGGCTGCTGCTGCTGCTCGTTGTTGCCGTCGTCGGCTGCTGGCCCTATCCGCTACAACTGTTGCTATTGGCTGTTGCTACAGCTCGCTTCTTTCTACTTGCTACATGCTGCTGTGCTTGGTGCGTGCTGCTGTTGCTTTCGCGCTTGCAACATCATAGTCACTTTCCTGGTGTTGTTGCCATGTGCAAGGATTTCGTTCCAGCGTTGGTCCTACATGCAGGCCGCGCGTCCACCAAAGCCACCACCGTCGTGGGGTCAGTGCCGCCGAAAACATTTTGGCCGCATTTTCCCCTCGACGAGCGTTTTCACAACGCCACCCGGCGGGTCGACGCTACCAGAAAAAAATCCTGTAGGATTTCACCTTCACAGGCGCGTTCTACGGACAGCCGATGTTGATTGGACCTCTTCCCCGGTTTTCTACTAATTTTGCTGCACTCTGACTCTGATACCAAGCTGGAATTCTCCAATAGCAGCATGTTGGGGCAACATCGTTGTTGATGCAGCATGCGAGAACCCACGCTCATTGCTTAAGTTAACCCCTCAGTGTGCTGTAGCAAAGCCTTAGTTTGAGAGCTTTGGTGTTTGTTACTTAGAACTTTGTGCGCCACAGTGAGCGCCAGACAACAGCTGAAAACTGGAAATGACGGATTAAGAACTGAGAATAAACAGCAATGGGAGACCCCTCCAAGTTCTAGCTCCCCACCAACTTTGTGCAGTTTGTTACTCAGCTAACCAGCCAATCAGAAAACAGACCTATTTTCTGGCATGCGGGGTTTTCTCGGTGAGCCCTGCCAGACGCCCGACAGCCCAAAACCCGGGCGTCATCCGTTTTGCCTGAAAACTGAAGCATACCATAATACGCACGCTCAAACACAGTCGTGCGATTAGAATCACCTAGAGAAATAGCAGTGAGGAGTTACGGTTGCCTAAACCCAGGCACTGTCTACGCTAATCCCCAACACCATCAGTGCTCGGAAATCATGAAACTTGGACCCTAGGCATAACATGGCGCCGCCAACGCAACAGTGTACTGAGACACGGCGCTGGACACGTGCGGACACCATATGCAGTCATTGCAACGACAATGACTACTGACGGCACGACAGCCGAGGAGGTCTATCGATGGAGCTAAGCACGCTAGAGGGAAGAGGCTCTAGCAAACTGCATGTAGGCCTCAACATGCGTCGGCCCCACCACAGGACACTCTAGCAGTGTCGCGTCTCGCCGTCAGTCATCTGCACGCTGATGTACACAAACCGGGAGGACACAACAGAGTACACATGACAGATGTGTGAAAAAACCAACACCGGCGAGCCGTGAGGACAAGTCCAAAGGTCACCATGACTAACATAGCAACCGATGGGATGGCTTAAGGGTGGAAGAACCTCATGCACCACGTGAGAAAATGCGTGGAAGCTTCCTAACAACACAGCCGCTGACTAGGCGTCAGTGCCTGGTCAGACGGTGACGACAGTCACAGATCGTGCATACAACGGCAAGGGTTTGGCTAGGAGACACAAGACAAAGTGTAAGAATGCTTCAATAGCATATGTAGAGAGAAATAACAAATGACAGGTCCAAGGCATAAATACCTGCTACGGCGCACAACGGGTGTCGCACGCGGCAGTCCAAGAGCTGTCCAAGAGCTGTCCAACAAGCGCTGCAGCCATACTACCTCAGCAGCCCCTGCGCCCAAAGGAACATACTCTGCCTCCGACGAACTACGTGCGATGCAGCCCTGCTTCCCGCTTCGCCAAGACAGAGTGGTACCATCAAGCAGAAACACATAGCCAGTACGGCTGCGCCCATCTGGGCTCCAAGCCCAGTCACTGTCAGTGTAGCCGTCAAGGACCACCGAACACTGTCGACGAAAACAGAGTCCGAGGTACGGCGTGGAGACCACGTACCGCACCACTCGCACAGCCGCATGAAGGGTTCTCGCACGTGGAGCCTGCAAAAACTGAGCGAGGAGGTTGACGGCGAACGCGATGTCAGGACGCGTGGTAGTGGCCAGGTACATCAGAGATCCGATGAGACGGAGGTACAAGGTCACGTCCACTGTCTCCCCTAGCTGTAGGATCATCCTACTTCAGGGCATCCTGCCCATCGGGTGTGAGAGGTGTGGAAGCGGAGGGCACTGCACCGAAGAGATCGCTAAAGTGCTCCCCCATGACTCGTGCGTATCGGGCCTGATGCAACAACAGTGTCCGATGTCTGCGATGTCGCACGATCTCCATACCGAGAAACACCGATGCAAGACCGAGGTCCTTCATCCTGTAGGCAGTCTGCAGGACAGCCTTGGCCTCCTTCACAGCCTCCAGGGACGGAGACACGATCAGAAGGTCATCGACATAGACCAGGTTGGCGGTGAACCGCTCGGGTGTCGGTAGGATGAACTGAGAGGGATCTGCCTCACTTTGTACGTATCCTGCACGAGTCAAAGTGCCGGTGATCTCCCGGTTCCAACATCGCGGAGACTACTTGAGGCCGTACAAGGACTTGCACAAGCGACAGACCTTGTCACCATCCTCAAAGCCCGGTGGCTGAGCCAAGTTAATCTCCTCATCTAGAGAGCCATGGAGGAACACATTGTTCACATCCATCTGGTGCAGTTCCCAATCATGCTGAGCCATTACACCGAACAGAGCTCGAGCTAAGGTCATGCGGCCGACAGGGGCAAAAGTGTCGGTGTAATCGACTCCCTCAATCTGAGAGTACCCCTTGACGACCAAGCGAGCCTTGTAGCGTTCCAGTGAGCCATCCGGCTTCACCTTCTTGCGAAAGACCCACTTGACCTGAATAGCCTTCCTTCCAGGAGGAAGGTCGACAAGCTCGTAGACTCTGTGCTCTTGGATGGCGCGAATCTCATCCTCGCAGGCAGCACGCCAAGCGTCAGCATCTTGTGATGAGAGAGCCTCCCTCAGTGTGCCCGGATCGGGTGCCATAGAGGGAGAACTCTGCGTGGCAAGTGCACATGCCTCAGTGCTAGGCCTGACGACCACGAGATCAGCTGCTGCGTCAGAGGCGATATGGAACTTGCGAGTAACGAGGTCGTGCCCTATGGGGCATGTTGGATGTACCTCTGTGAGCTCAGTGCGGACAATCAGGCCTAGGGTCTTTGTGCCGGGGTCACCACTGGTGATGCTACGAGAGGAGCGCCCGGGTCCGGGGCCCGACGCTCGATGAGCTCCGGAATCCAGTGGTCAAAGACGGCTACCGGGCTCACGGGAGTAACCTGAGGTCGAACGACGCACCTCAGGCTCAGGGACAGATGCGACCGCAGCTGGTGAGGGCTGAGACGAGGCAGCCGGAGACGGCGTGCGAGGAGATGCGTGTGTGGGGAACACAAGGCTGGGTGTGACAGTTAGAGCAGGCAAAACTAGACCTGACACTGAGGCAGGAGTACCAGCCGATGTAGGAACGGGAGTGGGCAAGGCTGGATCAGGTACAGAAGTAGGGGTGCCAGCACACGTAGGTGCTGGTGAAGAAGGAGGCATGGGAACAGAGGTACATGTGGGGTGTGAAACAGGCTGGACAGGCGAGATCTCTGGACCAACGACAATGATCACCGGATCATCAAGGGCCGGAGATCGAGAGGGGACTCGAGCGGACACATCCGCCTGATGAGGGATGCTTGCTGGCATGGAAGTCTCCCCCATCCACCGAGAACCCTCACAAGAAGGAACATGGGTGGCGGATAGTGCTGTGATCAAAGTCAAGTCGCGGCATGTGAGAGACTCGAAAAACAGCGCGTCGCGGGACTCAATGACGCGACGACGAGTAGGGTCCCAGAAGCGCCATGCCTTCGACCGCGAAGAAATGCCTATGAAGACACACAAGCAGCCCCGAGGTGAGACCTTGGACCCCTGCTGGTCCTCGGTGTACCACACGGAGGCCAGGGAGCCCCAGACGCGAGCGAGACGAAGGTCAACACGGTGTCCAAACCAGAGCTCGTACGGTGTGATGTGGTCTGGAAGCGGACCGTGCGGGAGGCGGTTCCAGACCCAAGTCATATAGGCAAAACCCTCAAAGACAAAAGACTCCGGGAGACCGTACTCAGACCGCATGGCGCGAACCGCATCCTCCATGGTATGGTTCCAGCGCTAAGATACACCGTTCTGCTAGGGGGTAGCAGGAGCGGAGACCTGGTGAAAAATCCCGTGCGCAGCAAAGAAGGAGTCCATCTCGCCAAGGAACTCGCCGCCGCGATCTGAGCGGAAGGTATGTAGCGTGTGGCGGGACTGACGCTCAGCCATCACTAGCCAGAGTCGAACTGCAAGGGCGGCGTCGCTCTTCTGACGCAGGCTATAGACCCACCGCATCCGGGTAAAGTCGTCAGCCAGAGTCAGAACATACCGGCCCCTCTCGGACAGGGACTCAACCGGGAGGGGGTGGAGAAGGTCTGAGTGAACCAGCTCGAGAGGCCGAAGCGCTCGAGAACGAGAGTCAGGGTAGGTCCACCAGTGCATCTTCCCCTGAGCGCAAAAATGACAGTCAGTCTTGGGTGGCTTCTCGAAAGAAGCCACGTCAAGACTGAGAGCGGGATGTGTCCGAATGAGCTTCGACACAGTGTCGGAGCCCACGTGACACAGACGGCGATGAAGCAACCTCTGGTGGTCTGGCGATAGAACACCAGAGACAAAGACTTGACCGGAGGAAGAGGAAGAGCAAGGGGAGGAGGTCCGAGCGATGCGATACAGATCATCTATGAGATGAAGCACGCAGGACGACATTGCGGGAGTCAGTAGCAGTCACAGTCGCTGAGTCAGCAGTGTGCTCCACAGAGAGACCCATCAAGGTACAGGCACGCACAGAAAGCAAGCTGAGCTCAAGATCAGGCACAAACAACACGTCGAAAAGGTACAAGGGGCCAGATGGACCATCGAAGCATACAACCCCAACACCATGGACTGGCAAGGACTGACCAGACCCTGTACGAACGGAACGAACAGACGCGACATGACCGAGAACAACAACGTCACTACGACGGCACGTCATGTGATGGGTGGCACTAGAATCGATGATCCAAGTTCCACCGGAGTCACGGCTGGTGGACGTCACTGTACAACGAGCAATAGAACACTCGGCATCAGAGGGACGCTGAGCCATCATTGGCGAGGAACGACGCACAACACAAAGATGAGACTCATGAATCCACTCGGTGCAGTCAGGCCCATCATCATCACATGCAGACTGTGCTCCCCCACACGCATCGTCACGAGCCACAAGAACGGACGAACAAGCAGTCTGTGAACCACCCGACGATGACAACACACTCGCACCTCCCTGAAAGCGGAGTGCCAGAAGGTGGCAAAGCTCGGCGATGGTGCGGTCGTGCGGGTCCGGATCGCTGCTGCTCGCTGGTGAGGAGGCAGGAGCAGCTGCAGTCGTGGCCGCCGCGCGTCCGGAGGAGGATGCGGGTGATGTGCCAGACGTGGAACGGAGAGCATGAGTACCCTGGACCCCACGAGTGATCCGTGCCCAGTCAAGCGGCTACTGGCACTCGGTGTAGCGATGGGCACCTCCACAGTTGTAGCCGTGCACAGAACGGGCACTACTACCACTGGATGACGACTGCTGCTGACCTGATCCACGCTTCTTATTCTTCTTCTTCCCCTGGGCGGGTGCTGCGACGCCCTGTGTCTGCGTGGGTGTAGACGGGGTCGAAGAGGAAGAGGAAGATAAGGAAGTGATGGACGAGGGAGATGGAGACTGCAGGAGGGAAGATGGTGGTGATGCGATGGCTGCTGTAGTGAGGGAAGTCTCCTGATGGGCTACGGCTGCCTCGCGGGCTGAAGTCACCTGAAGGAAGAGCTGATGCGCCCAAGGAAGCAGCTACAGATTGGCTAAGAAGGGCTCGAGGACCGTGTCGTACCGTGTGAAGATGTCGGTGTACTCGAGGCGAACTCCGAGCATAATCGTGCGAAGCGCCCACAGCTGTGTGCCTCCTGAGGTCCCCAAGCGCGTGTAGATGCGCATGGCGCGTCGCCAGTAATCCGCTGCCGGCTCCGCAGACCCCTGACGGAGCGAATGGAAAGCACGAATGTGTGATGCACGAGTGGCATGCGTCTCTGCGGCCAGCAGGGATAAGGCCAGATCCCAACCTCCACGGGGATCGGCGCCGGTGCCTGTGCCGGCCTCGCCAAGAAAGGGGCGGAAGTCGACGACGGTCTCGCGTGGCATGGCGTAGAGAAGTCCGCGCATGGCCCGGGCTGCTGTCAGTACATGTGCTGGGTCTGTCGGCTGGTACGGGCTGTGGTAGTGAGGCTACACTCCCTCAGAAGTAGCCCACACCTGAAACAGGATCTCCCAGCAGTCGAAGCCACCCTCACTGATGTACCGTGGAGGTGGTGCCTCAAAATCCTTGGGCTGCCGCTCCGTGGGGAGAGCAACCACAGGCTGAGTAGGAAGAGAGACGGGAAAGACTCCTGGAAGAGGATGGTCACCGGGGTAGTAAGGTGACGATCGTATCAGGGAAAACGGAGGAGATCGGGTGCCCGTCTGCAGCTGACGGAGGCGCTCCTGAAGAACTCGAATCTCCTGAGCCGGGGAATCATCTGTAATGCCTGGCATGAGTGGCTCATCATCAAGGAGGTCAGCAGGTGGTGGGACAGATCGAGCGCCTGTCACAGGTGCCTGAGCCGACTGCTGGGTGGAGACCGCGACGCCGGAAGCTCCCTCAGAAGCCCGCTGAGGAGTCGTGGACTGAGCATGCAGAAGCTCAGTCAGCGTGCGGATATCGTCAGTCTGCTCTCTCTGGAGGCGACGCATCTCATCCTGCTGGCTTCGCAGGTCCTCAATGGCCTGCAAGCGTGGACTCAGTACACCAGACGAAGAGGAGGGGTCGCCTGGTCCCTTCTCCTTGTTGTCGGACATGCTCATGTCGCCGCTCAGTATGGGGTGACAGGTCAAGTTTGTCGGATTTCAAAACCATCAGCCTTTCTCGAAGAGTTGAGACGCTGGCAACTTTTGACTGTCCGGCCAAAAATTTGACCAAGTATGGTGCTGACGTCAGCAGGTGGTTGCTGACATCAACACGACCTGATGACGTCAGCAAACAAAATTGCTGATGTCAGCTCGTCTCCCCTCCCTCTGTTTTTTTTGTTTTGTCTTTCTTCGCGACTCTTCGCAAGCGTGCAGCCGCTCCGCGGCGGTTGCGCGGAAGTTACGCGGAAGCTGCGCAGCAGCTTCCGCTCAGCTGCTGCTGCAGCTGTGCTGTCAGCTGCAGCAGCAGCTGTGTAGCTGCGTATGCAGCGGTGGCAGCATCGGCTGCCCTGCTGCTGCTGCTGCTGCGCGCTGCGGCTGCTGCTCGCTGCCGCCGCCACGCGCTGCTGCTGCTGCCACTGTTGCGTTGCTGCTACTGCTGCTGCCGCTGCTGCCTTGCTATTGCCGCCGCGGCTGCCGCTGCTGCTGCTGCGTCGCTGCTGCCGCCGCTGCTGCTCCGCTGCTGCTGCCACCGCTGCTGCTGCACTGCTGCTGCCGCCGCTGCTGCTGCGCTGCTGCTGCCGCCGCTGCTGCTGCGCTGCTGCTGCCGCCGCTGCTGTTGCTGCCATTGCGGCTGCGCTCACTGCAGCCGCCATGCACCGCTGTTGCTGCTGCTACACTGCTGCTGCTACACTGCTGCTGCTGCTGCCTCTGCTGCTGCTGCTGGCACGGTGGCAACAGCGCTGCTGCGATCTCACGTGGTGGGTGAGGACTACGCCGACGGCAACCGGCGGTCTCCGACAGGCCCCAAGAAATCTGCTACAGCGGTGACTCTCACTGCTGCTGCTCTGCTGCGTCTCTGCTGCGCAGCTCAGTGAGAACTTTTTTACTGCTCTGATACCATGAGAAAATGCGTGGAAGCTTCCTAGCAACACTGCCGCTGACTAGGCGTCAGTGCCTGGTCAGACGGTGACGACAGTCACAGATCGTGCACACAACGGCAAGGGTTTGGCCAGGAGACACAAGACAAAGTGTCAGAATGCATCAATAGCATATGCAGAGATAAATAACAAATGACACGTCCAAGGCATATATACCTGCCGCGGCGCAGAGCGGGTTACGCACGCGGCAGTCCAAGAGCTGTCCTAAAACGGCCCAAAACCACTGTTTTGGCCGTAACTCTGCGCACACATGTCAGAATGCTACGCCGTCTGAACCTAGACATGCAGAATCAAAATACGGACACTACGACTGGTCACATGCATGCATCCATCATCAGACGATGGAAATACAATGCAAAGACATGCAAATAGGGCTCATGGCCAGTCCGCCGAAAGACGCCTGCAAGCTGTAGAAAAGACGGCAGAGAGTCCCGGCAGCATCTGGGGCTCTGGAACGGTAGTCGACCAGCTCCAAGCCGGTAGCCCGCCGCCAGTCGTCGCACCGGTGTCACGAGGGCTCGCCTCAGGGGGTGCACGAGTATGGACACGGCCGAGTGGTCACAGTAAACTGTACACGAACGTCACAAATCACAACACCGCGGTTTTGGCCTAGTCGGCCAATGATTCCGTTTCGTTCGATATTGTAGTTTCTCTTACATTTCACTTGTTTCATGTTCCGCATGCATCTCTCATGGAGTGCGAGGTGAACGTGAGATTTCCACGTTTTGTGCATAGTGTACTAGGGACAGTGGGTGGACGTGGTACAATGGGAGCATGTGAACATGGTTCAATACACGCAATCCCATCGTGGCGACGCGCTTGGCTATCCGAAAGGGGTGGGTGAGCTGGGAGCTCACTTTGTGCGACTTTGCTCTCGTGTTTGATGGTTCAATGCCCGAAGTTATTGGGAGAGACTGAGAAGATGACATGCATTTCGACCAGATGAAAATACCAAGATAACACCTCTTGCCTTTGGCGAAGGAGTTCCTAAATCCTATGGCCAGAAATTATAGTAAAGCTTAACTGGCGCTTTATTGCATTCCAAAAAGTAGGCAAATTCAACAAACACTACGATACATTGGTACCAGAGCGTCGGGGTTTGAATCCACATGCGGATGCCGAGGGCGGCTCAATCTTTGCGAGGGGTGTGTACTGCGTGACCGAGGCCACATGGCTAGGGTGGGGGTTCTTGGCCCGGAGGCGGTTGGATGGGATGGCTTGCAGGTAGGAGACCCTCCAGAACCGCGGTTTCGACCTAGTCAGCTGAGGATTCCGCCCAGTGTGGGATAAGTCCTACAACCTAACCAAAGAACACTTCACATTACAAACATGGTAGGTTACAAACAAGACACTACCTTGCCTTCACTTACTAGAAGAACATCAATTACGGCATTGTGTTACGGCTTGCGCCATCCCCCCCCCCCCCCCCCCCCCCCCCCCCCCCCCCCCCCCCCCCCCCCCCCCCCCCCCCCCCCCCCCCCCCGCCCCCCCCCCCCCCCCCCCCCCCCCCCCCCCCCCCCCCCCCCCCCCCCCCCCCCCCCCCCCCCCCCCCCCCCCCCCCCCCCCCCCCCCCCCCCCCCCCCCCCCCCCCCCCNCCCCCCATTTTCTCCAACCCCTATATGCTGCTCACATTCTCCCCACCTCTCATCTTTTGCTCCCTCAACTCCTGCCTCACTTCTTCTACCTCGCTAACTATCTCACTTTCCCTTGCTTACCCACTCGCCCCATTTTCAGCTACCATCCAACCTACACCAACACCCTTGCTGCAGTCACCTCCTTCCTGTCCCTCGTTTTGTGCCCTGTCAATGTTCACCACTCTTCCTCATACCAGCACGAACCAACTTGCACAAGGAGTGCACGGGGACAGGTCGGAATGTGTTCAACTCAAGATTGTCAACATGGAAACATGCGCATCATGACCACCCCAGCGACCTTGTGCAGGCTTCTGACGCCTGCTGTTTTTCGTTTTGTTTCACGTGCTGAAGTGCAGGTGGCAAGG
>SZWC01003532.1:166409-192769 GCA_023375785.1 Penium margaritaceum
CTCTTGCTGCCAGCCGTACACCTGGTCAGAGAAATTTGGGAAAGATTCAGTAGAGTGCGGGAGAAGGAGGCAGGTGGATGTGTTGGGTCCAGAGAAGGAGGGGGGAAGGAGGAGGTGGAGGAGGTGGAGAAGGGCGAGGAGGACAAAGAGGAGGAGAGAGAGGAGGAGGAGGAGGAGGAGGAGGAGGAGGAGGAGGAGGAGGAGGAGGACGACGACGACGACGACGGCGGCGGCGGCGGCGGCGGCGACGACGACGACGACGACGACGACGACGAGGACGACGAAGTCGACAACGACGACGACGAGGACGAGGAGGAGGAGGATGAGGAGGAGGAGGAGGAGGAGGAGGAGGAGGAGGAGGAGGACGACGACGACGACGACGACGACGAGGACGAGACGGAGGAGGAGGAGGAAGAGGAGGGGAAGGAGGACGAGGGGACGGAGGAGGAAGTGGCAGCGGCAGTCGCAGCAGCGGGGAATAATGATGCCCATGTAGTATCGCTATGGCGTTGGTTTTGAGAGGCTTGGAGACTTGGGCATGCCCTCCACAAGGCTGGCCAGCTGAGCAACACGCAGATGATGACTCGCGGCACGAAGGGGAGACCGGCTCCGGATCGCAGTTGCAGCCCTCTCAGTGAGGCTAACACTGCCACTCCCACTGCCTCCGACTCCGCCTCCTCCTCCGCCTCCTCCTCCTCCTCCAGCTCCAGCTCCAGCTCCTCCTGCCCCACCTCCCGCACCAGCAGCCGTCCCTCCAGGTTCGCCCACGAGGCCGCTGCCTGCTGCCCCCGAGGGCAGTCCTGGCAGTCCGGATCCCAACCCTGCTGCACCCCCTGCTGCTAAGGATGTGGCCGCCGAGAACGAGTTTTCGGCCGAGATGGCCGAGAGGCGCTGCATCAACACTGCCCATTGGCGTTTGAACTGTTCCAGATGTGCAATGAGGTCGTTCAGAGCCATCGAACCATCCGCTGGGCCTGCCTGCTCGTCGTGCTGCTGAGGTGGCTGCCGCTGCTGCTGCTGCTGCTGCTGCTGTCCTTGCCTGGAACCAGGCTGATGTCGTTGCTCTTGCTCGCGCCTGCTGTGACCACCACCACTACCACCGTCGTCACCGTCGGAGTCCATGCCGGCTTCTGACTCGTCGTCGGAGTCCATGCCGTCAGAGTCCATGCCGTCGGAGGCCATGCCGTCAGAGTCCATGCCGTCGGAGTCCATGCCGTCAGAGTCCATGCCGGCTTCTGACTCGTCCTCTGACACTTCCTCTCTCTGCTGCTGCCAATGTTCGTGCTGCTGCTGCTGCTGCCCGCTCAATCTTGCATCACTGCCTAATCTTGCAGGGACAGTAAGCCCCCTCCCAAAGCCATTGCCTGAGGTTCCTCCCGACTGGCTCGTTCTGTCCGCCACAGCTGCCTCGACCCCATGGAGAACATCCTCACCTACACCTGCTGCGACGCTGCTGCTGTCACCGATGTTGCCCCTCAAGGCTCCGGCAGCAGCAGCTTGCTGTCTCGAAAGTTCATGGGCGTCGACCAATGAGCGACTGCTTCCATTTTTTTTGGGGTTCATAGTGATCCGCCTACCGTCGATGATCTTGCCCAAAACTGGATCCATTGGTGACCAAAGTAGAACTCTGAGAGTTTTCTGAAGAATTTATCTCTTTGTAAAACTTTAAGAACTTTACAGATATGTCATCTGTGCTCCTCCGGGGTACGGATGTACACCAAGACGTCGTCGAGATACGCGACGACAAAGTCGCCAAGGTACGGGTGAAGAACACTATTCATCGCCACAATAAATGTTGCAAGGGCATTTGTGAGTCTAAACGGCAAAATTGTGAACTCCAAGTGCCCATACTTGGTGCGGAATGTTCTCTTCTCCATGTCCTTATCCAATACACGGATTTGGTCTTAAAAGCTGCATAGGTCGATTGTGCAAAAAACCCGAGCCCCATGGAGTTGGTCAAAAAGTTCATCTGCTCGCGTTAGGGGGTCGCGGTTCTTGATGTTGATCTTGTTCAACGTTGGGCAGTCTATAGACATCCTTATTTCTCCTGTTTTATTTGTCACAAAAACTACTGGTGTTGCATAAGGTGATGTGGAGAGTCGCATGAACCTCTGTCCGAGCATCTCATCCAGTTTCCTCTTGAGTTCGGTCAGCTCGTGATCGCTCATCTGATAGGCCCCCTTCACCTTCGGTCTATTTTCTAGCTTCAAGTCTATTTGATGGTCGATTTTGTGTTGCGGTGGTAATTCTCGAGGTAGTTTCTCGGGAAAAATCCCTTTGAACTCCGTAATGTGCTGCACAAACCCTTTAGTTACTACTGCTAACTTCTCAGGTGTCAAGGCCGTCTCTTTGGGAATAGTAATTTCTTTCGCCTCCCTTGCTTCCATGTGGACCAGCCACGATTACCCTACTGATCTTTACACGATGTTTTTCAAGATTACAATTAATGTGTTCTTTTTACTTTTGTTCATGGTTTTAAGTCATGCAGTTATTTTGGTGGGTCTTTTACTTTCGTCGAACAAAAACATCTGATCATTTATTTCGACGTTGTCACGATTCGACGCCACCACGCGTAGAGGCAGCGTCGAGTGGCGCATGTCTGATGAGGCGGCTTTCCGTTTCTTGCGGAAATCCGCCTCGTCAAACAAGTGAGTCACTCGAGGGCAACCTCTTAGTTCTCGTTTAGGACTTGGATACGAAGCAAAAACACCGAAAAACGAAGATTGAATCGGCATTTTTAGACGAGGGAGTAAACACCCAGTTTACCAATTTGTTTTCTTATTCTTTGAAACATGAATTACCTAGGTAGTACCTAATTAATTCGGCTAATTACCATTTTCGTTGAGCATGATCAGCAAAAAAAACTAACATAAAAATTAAAGATCAGTAGGGTAGGCTTTGCATTTCAAGTATCTCTTGGCCACGTCCAAAGATATTCATCGACGCTTTGTGGCCTCCTTAGCTTCGTCTACTGCTTCCACCTCTGTTGCTTCCGGAGATCGCCGCTACATTGTGGGTTGCTGGATGTGAGGCAAGTATCGCTTTCTACCATTAATGTTGACGTTAAGTACTCCGCTGCACCAGTGAACCTGAGGATTGTGCCGATGCAAGAAATCTCGTTCGAGGATAGTTTTGTGGTTGCTTATTAGGCAAGTCCTTCAGGCCCTTAAGTCGTGCAGATCTCCAATTTGTAGCCGGAATGGTTCACAAAGTCAACGGATCTATAGTCGTCCATCGACAATTTTTCCTCCAAACACTCTTGGTTTTGTTTGTAAACCCAAATTCCGAACCATGTTGTTGCTGATGAGATTGTGAGAAGCTCCTATGTAGAGTAATGCCAGGCGGGTTCGGTCTAGGACTTTGACAAGCCCTCCATTACACTCGCAATAGTATCGTCGGTTATCCATCCTCGTACCCCTTGTCAAACTTTGCGATATCAGGATACCCCGTCTGCGGCGATGTAAGCCGCTCAAATGGATGAACCGTCGATGCAAATTTTTCCGACTAGACAATAGCCTTGCCGTCTTCCCCTGCACACTGCACAGTGCAGAACTCTTGTATCTCTCTTTTGAAGCTTGCCCCCCTTTTTGGCTTGTTGTTGCCGCTATCAGTACAGGCGCAAAATATGGCCTAGCTTTATGCAAGTCCAATACAGTCATTGATTGCCTTGATCAATGGCGTCAATCTCCTTTAGAGACGAGGTTTCTGCCAAATGTAACTTCCCTCCGCCACGATAAGGGTGGTGGCCTTGGGGCCACTAGCCGTTGGATTTTCACATTTGAGTGTTGTAGATTCGCTCTGTCCATGCGATTGGCTTTTGCGATCATTCGCGGAAGGTCATCTTGAATGCCGAAAATGGTGATTGCTTGGCAAATATCTCATTTGAGGCCGTTGTAGTAGAAACACATTTCGTCAGGGACGAGGTCACTACACCTCATGATTTCGGAGAAACGTCAAGTGTACTCTGCCACGCTAGACTTCAGACACAAATGTTGGAGTCTTTATCGCGTGTCAGACTTCTACTTCACCTTCCTTAAGCAAGCGAGTATAGCACGCGCGAAAGTATAATACGTTTCTCTCGGTGAGTAGTGCTTCGCATGCACGAGAAACTAGAAACTCCTTCATTGCTTCGTTGGTTGTCGAGGCTCTTGAGTCTCGATAAGTTGGTACTGGTCTTCATTGATTCGTGGTTGTCGGCCTTTGCCTCTCATCGTGCCAAGTGTTTTCCCAATGAACTACGGTGTAGGCGAAGGGTTTGCCGATCCCGAGTGGTCCGTCACCAATTGGCCATGGGGTTCGTCGATGCTAGACCATCTGTTGCAAAAGCTGTTGCTGCCGCTTGGTTCGTCTAGAGAGCATCGTGGTTCTATCGCAACTCATCCACCATCACTGGAGTACTAATTGGGGACAGCCGCTCGTCAACGGTTGTGCTTGCTCTGTTCACCATTGTCGTCACAAATTCTGCGATCTTATCAACAGTGGAGATTGGCTGAGGACTCGTGTAAGGTTGTCGCCAGGTAGTTAATGCGTCGCCTGCCCTTCCAATGCCGATCTGCTCTGATAGCAATTGTTACACCTAGCAGGATTTAGGTGGTTCATAGGGATGAGGTGCGGAACAAAAGAAGATTCCGAAGTTTGGGACAAAATGATACCACGTATTAATTAGTAAGTGTACTTCAATGACAATTGTCGAGTGTGTTGAGCACATACATGCAATGGCGAGAGTGAGAATGAGGCATACGTCAGGTCTTTGGCGTTTGATCCGAGCGACGCATGCGAGGTCGTGTCGTGAGTGATGGATTCGAGAAGCTCCTCCAAGAAGTCGGGGGGCTTCAAGAATATCGCGGCACTTCTTTATAAAAGTCAAACATCGTAAAAAAGTCAATAGAACGATATCAAGACATCGATTTGGTTCGCGACACTTCTGTTGACCTTTCTCAAAAGAGGTCAAAGTTGTTAGAGACTCATGGAACGGAGCACCGGAGGTCGGGGTTGTTGGCCAATATGCACTCGGTCGAACTACGTAAAATTCCTAAAGTCGCCGGGCGGTGGGCCATGAATGCAATAATAGAAATGTCCACTTGTGAGTTTTTGGGACTCTTGTTTGTTAGGGATGAAACACATACATGGATCAATATAGTGTCATTCATTTCTACGTTATCAATCGTTTAGTTCTATTCCCTACGTAGTCACGATACTTCTACTAAAGGGAAAGAAAAGCCAATCTTCAATGGGGAAGGAAACTAGCCCCCCTTCCACTAGTTTCTCGTACGTGCACACTCTTTCAATTGCTTTTGCATGAATTTGATCACTATACATGTATATTGTACTTTCATTTCCATCAAAATCTAATAACTTCTAATAAGAAACATGTCTCCACTACTAATGGATCCACATGTTGTACACAAAAGCCACCAAAACCGGTTGTGTGGATGTAATAGTGTCGTCAAGCATAAGACTGAAAAGTCATCATTGAACTCAATGACAACTCGAGGACCCATCTCTCTTATGACCCCAAGGTTCATAATAGAATCGTGACTTACTACCACCAAATTCCACATTTTGGATTTTCTAGAAAAGAATGTTTTCATGATTTGTCCATGGACAAAACCGGGAACTAGCGTAGTGTATTCGATTGGTCGAGCTGTTTATTTCCATGAGAAGTGCGTTCCACCTCCGTGGAGCGTACACTAGCAAATGGTTCTTTGACAACTGTCGGATATGGTGTGTCGGTCGTTGTACTTTTGTTTTCGTGTGCATGCGTTTTCCTGATGGTTACCATCACGTTCGTCTTAGGTGTTGGAAGATCTAAAGCGTCGATGCCATCATGAGAAATGTACAAGGCAATCGGCCCCGTCGGGATGAATGGCTGTAGCGGCGCTTCGCGAAGGCTGACTGGTAGCGGAATCGTGACTCATGCTGGTGTCCCCGATCATCGTTGTTGCACCATGCTTTGTGAATGTTCACTACTTGGAAAATGCCATGAAAGTGCAAAGTTTTTGACCATGGCGACCCTCAACAAGATTTTCAACACAATCTCAACTGATGAGTACAGACAGCGCGTGGCACGTGTCCTCCCAGCACCTAAGCCAGTCCCTCCTCCTACAACGCATCGTGGTCCTGGAAGGCAAAGGCAACACCCACTTTTACTCCATTCGTTGGTTGCACCCGTGATGTTGACGACCTACAGACACAATCAAGGGCGACCTGCACAAGAATCTGCATGAGCATCTTGCATGCCGAAAGGGAAGACATATTGTCTTATTTGACTAGGAGTCCAAGAGAGATGACAACGTGCCAGAAGACATGGATTTTATCACAACTCTTGTTGATAAATTTGAAGCATCCAGCAGCTCCGCTCTTGCCACGGATGTTCCAAACGACGAATGGGAAGATGTGGAACATGCTGTGATACAGGCCCTTATCAAGGATCTTGAAGAAAATGCGGTGACGGATGGGATGGCAACTATTGTTGACGCCATCACTGACGCCTTGAAGCTGCCACCTGCACCACCTACATCAAAGACATCATCACTGAACAAATCCACCAAAAAAATGGAAAGTACATGGATCGGTTTTTCTAGGGCCATGTTTCTATCATCTATGCCACTATCGTCCAATGCAGGAGCATCATCAAGGTCATATAACATGTACGTGAGCACTACCCACTTCCTCACCAGCTGTCGATCTACGAAACATTGTCTCAATCAATGGTCCGTGTATGGTGCTTGCCGGGCATGAGCCATTTATGCACCATCTACGTCCTTGTGCAGTCCAGCTCACCATGGGCTCCAATTAAAGAGGCCACCACAAAAGCTCCGAGTGTGCAGGGTAGGCTTGGACGTAAGCCCTACTTTTTGGAGCAGTCAAAACTGAAGACTAAACTGATGCACGTACTCATCCGGATGCGCAAGTTTGGGACACCACTATCGTCCATCACCATCCAAGAGAAGTTGGTGACCGTCCTCTCAAAGCGTGGGCTGGTGAATCTGGATGGAGAGAAAATTGGCAAGCTCTTATGTCGTAGCTGGTGTTGCAAGTTTGTCGCCAATAAAGTGGTTTGGTCATGGCGTTGTGGGATCACCTCATTGTAGAAGCTTCCTACTGACTTTGAGGNTCTGGATGGAGAGAAAATTGGCAAGCTCTTATGTCGTAGCTGGTGTTGCAAGTTTGTCGCCAATAAAGTGGTTTGGTCATGGCGTTGTGGGATCACCTCATTGTAGAAGCTTCCTACTGACTTTGAGGCCTGCGTCACAAGCATGTTTAAGCGTGCCATGTTCCTTGTCGGTCTGAACCACATAGGGTTTTTTTTCGTGAATGCGGATCACACCAGAGTCCATCTTGTGCACCCATCATGGTACACATACACACCAAAGGGGTGTGATGAGGTCAAAGTATGCAGGAAAGAAGAAAAACAACAGGTGACAGTGGTCATTGCATTGTCGATGGATGGGGAAGTCTTGCCGTTACTAGTAATCTAGATGGGGAAGACAAACGCGTGCCACCCGCATGGCAAAAACTCAGACTACACGCTTTATAACCTACTGGCATTTCACGCATACGTCCAACCATTGGAGGAGCGTGGAGGCAATGGTTCCACATGATTTTGGAACCTTGTTTCATTGACAAGTTTAAGCATAAGGGATTTCCCTTCAAGCATTGGTGTATGTTATTACTTTGGGATGGATGGCACTCTCATGCCATCATTTAGGACATGGGTTGTAGAGCGCTTACTCAGGATGGTTCTCATCTACATCCATGCCGGATGCACATCAAAGCTGTAGCTTGCACATGTGGGAATACACTATTCTCTCAAGGTCCAAATTTCCACCAAATACTTCTCTTGGATGGGACAGCAACTGTGGGACAATAGGTGCAAGACACAGATATGGTTAACATCAACATGCGTCACATCAAAGATGATGTCGTGGGCTAGATGCAGCGGGGGTTTGGTCGCATGAGCGTCAAAACTCAATTTTTCCAGAATGTCTGGAAGGCAAACGGTTTCACCAAGATATTCGAGCCTGCTTTTTCAACATAGGCGTCCACGGACGTTCGTGTCATAGCCCAAAAACATAGGGTTGTGAGGACAGAGACTTTACAGCATGAATACACTTTCTATCTTAAGTTAGTGTCTATTTCTATGTATTGACCTGTTCCATCGCATCTCCTTCCCCCCTCCTCTTTCTCTCACTCACTTGGTTGATTGCTCCTAAATATGCACGTAATGGAGACCAGTATTGAACAAAATCCTAAAACTTGCATAGAACGGTCCAAAAATGAACGAAAACACTGATTACAAACCATAGAATTTCCAGCTACATTGTTATGATGTAGTGCGTGGCCGGGACCACGTGGCTCAAGCGAGGGTCGCTTGTGGGCAACTGGATGGTGAGGGAATAGAATCCCGCTAAGCAACATATTGTGTGTGAGGACACGCTGCATAGAACGAAATGTGGCAGAGGATGTTATGAAAGGTGGATTAACAACAAAGATAATCCTTGCTTCTTGTGCTTTGAAACATAGAACTTAGTGACAAAGCCATGCCTCCAACAAGGAAGATGTAACCGGACCAGCTATGCACATTGTGATCATGGATCCAATCACTGTCAATACACCCATGAACAACCATAGACCGCTGCACGTGAAAGGAGAAGCCCTGGCGTGGGATTGACAAAACATACCAAAAAATGCATAGTGTAGCCTCCGGATGGAGCAGATGCTGATGCCGTGAGAATTGGGACAAGATGTTCACAGCAAGGGCAACATCTGCTCGTGTTGTGGACCCAAGGAACATGAGGAAGCTAATAACTCGGAGTTACGTTGTTACATTGACAGACTTCCCCAGACAAGGTGGGTCTGCAAATGTGATAAGCCTCTATCCAGCACGCATCATAGGCATGGATGCAAAGGAGACTGTGGCCAACAGATTAGAAAAGTACTCCCGCAGTGTCTTGATGTGATCTGCCTAATGCACATACAGTTTGCAACACTAGCGATCACGCTCAATACCCATTCCCAAGAAGACATGAGCTGGATCAAGATCCTTCATTCTCAACACACAATGGAGGAGGAAATCCTTTACAGCCTGGACAACCAAAGGGTCGGGGATTGCGATCAAGAGGTCGTCTACATAGACTGAGACACCGATGAAGGGTATAGAGAATGAATGCACAAATAGAGCTAGGTTGATTGTTTTTCAATGATACCATCCTCGCTCCAAGGTAGCAGAAATCTTGAGGTTTCAACGTGGAAATTGTTTCAGGCAATACATGGCATTTTGTAGGCACCAAACCCTGTCTGTGGCATCCTCAAACCCTAGATTTTGGATTTGATAGATCTCTGTCTAGAGATTACTATGCAAAAAGGCATAGAGGATGCACTCTCCCAATGAGAGAGAGTCCCTTGGCTGTGAGACGGGCCTAGTACCGTTCCATTGAGCCATTGGACCTCTCCTTCCTTTGAGACATCCAACGAGTTCATATGGCTTTACGACCAGGCAAGAGCTTCACCTTTTGATAATCCCCATGCTCCTCAATCGTACCAAGTTCCTTGCGCATAGCTTGCTCCAAAGTGGTTGCATCTTCAGCATAGAGTGCTCATTACACTATGTTTGGTCCAAGCTTACATGTTGTGGTGACACTCACAACAAGTGCGTTGGCGACTAAGGGAAAAGGCAGAGGCTGAACAGACCCAACTATTGTAATAGCTCAATGGAACTCATGAGCGATAAAAAAAATCCCAGCGCGGTGTCAGGCTGCACCATTCCCGCCACGAGGCCAAGAGCATCAAGAGAAAAGATAGGAGTAGGTTGTGTGGGGTCAACAACACCACCGTGAACTAGAAAGGCTGACCACACGGGTCCAGAGGGATCAGCCAATGTTGTACGGCTGGCAGGGGAGACATAGTGAGGTGCGGACTGCAAGGGTCTCATATGACTGCCTTGCACGCCAATGAACAGTGACGAGATAGGGGGTTGCAAATATGCGACTGGGTTTACTACAGATTGGACCACAACTGGTAATGTAGGCAGTGAAGTAAGTAGAGACAACATAAATGTGGCAGGAGATGATGCGGGCGATGATGTGGATGCAACATGAGATGACGTAGGTGACAACATAGATGTCAAAAGAGATGAGGCAATCGACTATGTAGATACAACATGAGATGACACAAGTGACGACACAGAAGTGATAGAAGATGATGCAGGCAATGATAGACACAATAGGAGATGATGTAGGCAACGATGCAGATGCAATAGGAGACACAGACAACGAGGCATATGCTATAAGAGATGATGTAGGTGACAATACAGATGAGGTTAGAAAGCGTAGCCACTACCAAACGATACTCCACGGAAACCACTCCCCCATTGACGAGAGAAGGACAAAAGTGATTGAACAAGACGAGTAACATTGCAAGAGAAAGTACTCTCAAAGGAGAGAGCATCGTGAGACTATACAACCTGACTACTCCTGGGGTCCAAACGGCGCAAGGCCTTGGATAAAGAGGAGATACAAAGGAAAAGAAAGAGACGACCTCGAGGAGACAGCTTGCCATTGCGTCGGTCCTCAGGGAACCAAATGCAACCAATGTTGTCCTAGACGAGCAAGGCAAATGTCAACACAAAGATCATGTCTTTGTTCAAACGACGTGACATGACGAGGCAGCAGACCGTATGGAATACGGTTCCAAACCTACATCATGTAGAAACATGGCTTCAAAGATAAACAACGGAAGGAGGCCAAAATTGAAAAGAAGGGTACAAACACCGTCAGCAAAGTGTAGTTCCAATGTTTTGACACTATGTTCTGTTATGGTGTATGTTTAGTAGAGAACTCCAGATCTACCCCTTGAGAAAGGAGGGAGTAAGCTATGGAACCCATGAACTCCCCACCATAATCAGAGTGAAATGTTCAGAGCTTATGCTGGCAAGCACGCTCAGCCAGGACATGTTAAGACTCGATCGTTGGACAAACATCACTCTTCTGGCAAAGAGCAAAGATCGAGCAAAAGCGAGAGACGTCAATTGTAAGACACAAGACGTACCATTTGACACCTTCCAGAAATTCATCAAGGAGAGGGCCCATGATAAACGCATGGAAAATGGCAAGGGGATGTAGTGTACGGGAGTCAAACGATGGGAAGGACGAGCGATGAAGCTTGCCTTAGATGCAATCAAGGAAGTCAACAGTACAGGGCACGAGGAATGTGTAAGGGTCAAGATCTACAACATGCTAATAATGTAAGAGGCTATGCATGGTCACTGTATACACGTGACACAGGCAACGATGGAGCAAGTGTGTGTGCACAGGGGAAGGCGAGGGACCAACATCCACATGAGTTGTGAGAGTGGCATCGGTTGATGGTACAAACATGGACACAGGATACAGTTTTTCACAAGACAAACCACACATTATAAGATGGCCAAATGAGAGCTGCGACATAGTTCCAAAGCCATGAGATGAAACAGAGTCAATGCCCTGATCATCCAAGGCAGTGACTGATTGTAAGCTGATCTCAAGCGTAGGGACAAAGATGACATTAGGCAATAAGGTGTCACCCGATGAACCGACTTCACAGAACACCAACACTCAGAACTGGCAACAATTGACAAGAGCCAGTATGGACAAAGTGTGCATCACCGACAGGCTCAAACTAGGCAAATGCGGCATGAGACAAAGTCATGTGATGAGTGGCTCCGTGATCAAGAAGCCATTCCACACACGAGACGGTTCAGTTACATGAAACTAAAGGCTGTCGGTAAAGGTGACCTCCTGACTCGACGGTAATACTCACACCAGAGGGGACAACCAAAGGCTGTAGATGGGAAGGGATCAGCAAGCTACAACAGATGCGTCCCGACCATGCGGCAACTCATGAAAGGACCAAGCTCACGACATTGAGAAAGATGGTGATTCTCGCTAGAGTCACGATGGAGGGGTGTAAGATGGAGAAGGTGGCACATAAATGGTAGGTTAGTATTGCGGCAGAGGCCAGTGCCACCCCATGTGGCATCCACAAAGCCAAAGAGGCTGGTACGGAAGCCAGATCAGGCATTGGAACCATCAAGGACATGATGTAGGTGGTCTCATACTTCATGGGAAAGAAACCAACGTGTGAGGTTCTCGGCCAAAGAGGATGGTGGGTTAAACAGAGGATGCACTGTCTCTTGTGGCAACAGGACAAGTCCTTGAATACCTAGGTCTCAACAAATTGCAGGAAAGGAGGGCACGCTCGACCCTCACACTGAAAAAGGAGTGGAAGGGAGGACATCGAGCAACGAGGTCATTGGCTGACGAGCTCGTCGATTGACGAGCTCGTTGGTCGATGAGCTCATCAACCGAGCCTATCAACGGGCGGGCTCGAGAGGACGCAAAGCGGCAAAGTAGCTTCCTTCCAGCTAAGGAGCTCAAGCGGTAGCAACAAGCACAACTACCATGCCGCACGACTTTTGCAAATTCTCAGTGGTCCTCAAGAAAACAGATTCGTCGCCACTGCTGTTGCTGTGCGGCTGCCGCGGCTCCTACCATGGATGCTGCTGCAATTGCTATTGCTATGGCTACTGCTGCTGATACTACTACACCTGCTACTAATGTAGTTATTGCTGCAGTTGTTGCTGCCAATGCGACTACGACAACTATTGGTACTAGTGCTACTGTAGGTTCTGCTGCTCTTGCAACTAATGCTATTGCTACTGCTACCACTGTTGTTGCAACTCCTCTACGATGATGTAATGCAACGCTGGTAATGCGTTATTGCTATTGAGAGTAGCCGCACCTACTGTGATGAAGGCAGTTGGGTGGAGCTGCTACCGTGGTAGCAGCTATTGATGCTACCGAGGCGGCCTAATACTCCATCACCATAGCTTCACTTTGGTGCCAAGAAGGAAGGCGGGATGAGAGAAACTCTCAAAATGTTTTTGGTAGCATTCTGACCTTGACTCTTCAGGTGGACTATGTCTTGGGAGCCCTTATCTCAGTGCCTCCATGTTGCTAGGACCTGTACTCCCCACCCATCCTAGCCCAGCCTAACCCATATGCTTTCGGTGCCGCTGCTCCGTGCTGTATGGTGGTTGGAAGAGGTTGTGTCCCTCCACTACTCTAAGACCATGAGGGAATAGAAAAATTCCATAGCAACGTGCTGTCTATGAGGACACGCTCCAAATGCAACAATGTGATAGATGGTTCTGTAAAAGGTGGAGAGACGACAAAGACGTGCTTTGAAACATTAAAGATAGTGACAAACCAAACACACAAGTGTGTAGGTATAGTCTCACCCACATGCGTGCAACAATACGCACAGTTCCAACCAACTCGTGAAAAAACACTTACCTAGCTAAAAGCTTCAAAACAACAGTTGGCGAGAACGTAACAAGCGTACGGGCTCCTCCATTGTCTGAATGAAAAATCCAAAGGAGCAAGTGCAGAAACATAAACTCTACGTAACAGTACTATGAATGAGCAAGGATAGAGCGACTAAGAAAATGGACCCCGGAAGGTGGTCTACGAGAAAACTTTGGACAGCACGTGAGGACGCATGAGAAAGATACTGATGGTGTCAATGTAGCCGTCGAGTGTCTCGGCATACCGGCAGGTGGAATTCTCCTCTAGCAGCAGGTTGGGGCAGCAGTGTTGTTGATGCCACGTGGGGGAACCCACGCTCGTTGCTTAAGCTGCCCCCTCAGTTTGCTGCACCGGAGCCTAAGTTTGAGAGCTCTGGTGTTTGTTACTCAAAACTGCGTGCGCCACAGTTCGCGCTAGAATACAACTAAAAACTGGAAATGACTGATTAAGAACTGAGAATAAACAACAATGGAAGACCCCTCCAAGTTCTAGCTCCCCATCAGCTCTGTGGAGCTTGTTACTTAGCTAGCCAGCCAATGAGAAAGTAGACATGTTTTCTAGCAGACAGGGTTTTCTTGGTGAGCCCTGCCAGACGGCCCACAGCCCAAAACATGGGTGTCATCCATTTTGCTTAAAAAACATGACCATTCTATAGTAGGTATGCTGTGAACGCAGTCGTGTGATTAGAATCACCTAGAAAAACAACAGTGTGGAGTTACGGCTGCCTAAACCTAGGCAGCGTCTACACAAATCCCCGGCACCAACAGTGCCCGAAAATCATGAAACTTGGACCCTAGGCATAACATGGCGCTGCAAATGCAATAGTGCAGTCAGACATGGTGTTGTACACGTCTGAATAGCATATGCATTGACAAGGACTACTGGCGGCACGAGTGCCGAGGAGGTCTACCGATGGAGTTGAGCATGTTGGAGGGATGAGGCTCCTGTGGACTATGTGTAGGCCTTAGCCTGTGTCTGCTCCACCAGACCACACTCCAGTAGTGCCGCATCTCGGCTTCAGTCATCTACACGCCGGTGTACACGAGGCGGGAGGACACAACAAAGTAAAAATGGGAGATGTGTGAAAAAACCAACACCGCCCCATGACTCACAGGCACAATGCACATAGGCGGGCAGAGAGCACAATGACCAAGCGGACACGGAAAGAGAGAAAGAGAGAACCTCACGGACGCACACCAATCGGGCTCACAACCTTCTTGATCGAGTCACGCTTCACTACCTTGGTCAAGAAGTCTGCCAACTACCGTGTTGTCTCAACCCACACAATGTTGATGTTGACGTCATGGAAGAACGAACTCACATAGTGATACTCAACATTGATGTGCTTTGTGTGAGTTTGATGTGTACCGTCATTGTGAGCAATGGCCGTGGCTCATTCATTGTCAGAGTGTAGGGTGATGGATAGGACTAACTAATGCAACTCGGACAACAGGCGATGCAACCACACGCTCTCACAAATGCCACAACCAAGGGCAACATACTTAACCTCTGCATTGCTTTGTGCAATGCTGCCTTGCTTGCCATTGCGCCAGGGCACAGCCGTGCCGCCAACAAGGAAGATGTAGCCAGTACGACTCTTATTGTCTGGACTGCCAACCCAGTCACAGAGGGTGGCCGGGTCCCCTGGTCGCTCCGTGGGGTAGTCAGTAAGGACGGGTGCGCCCCGTGCCCCTGGTAGCATACGCGTGAGTGTGGCCGCAACAGTATACCGGTGCTCCTTATGGAGCAAGGCATAGCCAAAAGCTGACCCTGGATGTAGGTTAGTGATGCCTGAAAATGTGGCCAAGCCAAGTACCTTGGCACCAGGGTCCCCACTCACAACTGTGGATGTGGGTCTGACAGGTTGCAATGAGCCTTGTGGGATGACAGGCGGTCGTAGTGTTAAAGGGCATGAGGGGGCGACCTGAGTGCTCACTATCAGCCTGGGTTGAAGGCTCCCTCCTAGACCACGTGTGTAGCACGCCAACACAGACGGGGCAGTCGGCCTTGAGGAGCTGGCGGACTTGGACGAAGCAGCTGACCAGGAGGGGCTCGCAGACATGCATGGAGCAGCCAGCCAGGAGAGGCTGGCGGACATGAATGGGGCAGCAGACCCGGAGGGCTGGCGGACATGGATGGGGGAGCCGGCCCGGAGGCTTTGGCTGACACGAATGGGGCAGCCAGCCCATAGGGGCTGGCGGACACAGACGTGGTAGCCAGCCCAGAGGGGCTGGTAGACATGGACGTGGCAGCGGGCCTAGAGGGGCTAGCGGACACGGATGGGGTAGCCGGCCTTGAGGGGCTGGCAGACACAAACAAGGTAGCCGGCCTGGAGGGGTTGGCGGACATGGACGGGGCAGCCAACCCATAGGGACTGGCGGACATGGACGGGGCAGCCAACCCATAGGGACTGGCGGACACGGACGGGGCAGCGGGCCCGGAGGGGCCGGCGGGCACGGAGGGGACAGCCGACTAGGAGGGGCTTGTGGGTGCGGATGGGACAGCTGGCCCGGAGGGGCTGGCGAACATGAACGGGGTAGCCGGCCCGGAGGGGCTGGCGGACACAGATGGGTTAGCTGGCACAGAGGGACACGTAGGCGTAGACGATGGGACGCCCGGACGCGGCTAGATGGAGGACGGACTGACCACTCCTCCACGCGACGGAAGGAACATCGACGTGCTAGAGCAAACGAGGTGCTCAAAGAAGAGGACGTCTTGGGAATCAACAATGTAGTGCCGGATGGGATATCTGAAGCGCCATGCGTTGGACTAACGCGAGACACATAGTAAGGTGCAAGGATGGTCGCAAAGCTCGAGTTGCTATCCTAGTTTGGGGAAGGCAGCTACGCGTTGGCTACGGAGCCCTAGACGCGGGCCGGACGGAGGTCGGCTCGCTCTCCACACCAATGATTGAATGGCGTGGACTAATGGTAAATGGGTCCGTGGGGAATCATGTTCCAGACCCATGTCATGTAGGTCATGGCCTCGAAGTAGAAGTTGTTAGAGAGGCCGGAATCAACCCGCATGGTGCAGACAGCGTGAGCCATGGTGTGGTTCCACCGCTTAAAGACGCCATTATGGACAAGCGTGTAAGGCGCTGGCATCTCATGATGGACGCCACAGGTTATGAGGAAGAGTGTGGTCTCCCCTATAAACACACCCATGCGCTTAGAGTGGAAGCAGCAAAGGGGTCGACCACACTCGTACTCAGCACGAACAAGCCAGTCTCGTAATAGTGATAGTAGTCGTCTGTTAGTGTCACGACGGAACGAATGTGCTCTCCGACGGACCGTGCTCTCCGACGGACCCATGACATCACAGTGGACCAAGTCGAGCGGGTTGGTTGCACGAGAGGCAGATAAGGGGTAGGTGGAACGGTGCATCTTCCCCTGAGCACAATGAATGCACTCGGTGAGACATGAAAGAGGAAAGGAGGCTTGATCAAGGCCTATGGCTGGTTGCATGCAAAGCATGCTGTCGAGAGCGGCAGAGTGGACGTGACAGAGGCGATGATGCAAGAGACGTGTGTGCTACGAAGAGAGTGTGCCAATAACAAACACGTGGTTAGTGTCGGCCGATGAGGAGGGGACATAGGTAGAAGCAGACAGGCGCAAGACGTGCCACAAGTTTCCACGAGCAGCGGCAAGCAAGACGACACGACATGACGGACGCAACAACACATTGCCAACGCAACGCGAGTGCAAAACGTCCATGCTCATGCGATCAAGGGTTGTGATAGACAGGAGGTTGAGCTTAAGGCTAGGGAAGAAGAGGACATCAATCACAAAGACATCACTAGCAGGACCACGGAACTAAACAACGTGGACACCATGAACGGGTAACACCTGACCAAAGCCCGTCCGGACCCGAGAGACATTGGTGACGGGATTGAGGACACTTAAGGTCTCGCACTAGGCTGTCATGTGATACGTGGCTCCGGAGTCGATGATCCAGGTCTCTGACGGATCTTGGACAGGTGTGCCAGGTTGCTGACAGTCACATGACAGTGGACGAGCGATGCCGACGTAGACGAGGGACCGCCGGCGTTGATCGGACTTCTTCGTCGGTTTTCTACTGCTTTTGCTACGCTCCGGCTCTCATACCAAGGTGGAACTCTCCTATAGTAACATGTTGGGGTAACATCATTGTTGATGTAGCATGCGAGAACCCACGCTCATTGCTTAAGCTACCCCCTCAGCCTGCTGCACCAAAGCCTAAGTCTGAGAGCTTTGCTGTTTGTTGCTTAGAACTTCGTGCGCCACAGTTAGTGCCAGACAATAGGTGAAAACTGGAAATGACTCATTATGAACCGAGAATAAATAGCAATGGGAGACCCCTCCAAGTTCTAGCTCCCCTCCAGCTCTATGGAGCTTGTTACTCGGCTAACCAGCCAATCAGAAGATAGACCTATTTTATGGCATGCGGGGTTTTCTCGGTGAGCCCTGCAAGACGGCCGACAGCCTAAACCCGGGCGTCGTCCATTTTGCCTGAAAACTACACCATACCATAATATGCACGCTGCAAACGCAGTCGTGCAATTAGACTCACCCAGAAAAGAAAACAGTGAGGAGTTACGGTTGCCTAAACCCCAAGCAGCATCTACGCTAATCCCCAGCACCAACAGTGCCCGAAAATCATGAAACTTGGACCCTAGGCATAACATGGCGCTGCAAACGCAACAGTGTACTGAGACACGGCGCTGGACGCGTGCAGACACCATGTGCAATGACAATGACTACTGGCAGCATGTCTTCCGAGGAGGTCTGTCGATGGAGCTAAGCACGTTAGAGGGAGGACGCTCCAGCAAATTGCATGTAGGCCTCAGCGTGCGTTGGCTCCATCAGACAATACTCCAGCAATGTCACGTCTCGCCGTCAGTCATCTGCACACCGATGTACACAAATCGAGAGGATACAACAGAGTACAAATGAGAGATGTGTGAAGAAGCCAACACCGGCGAGCCGTAAGGACAAGTCGACAAGTCACCATGACTAACACACCAACCGATGGGATGGCTTAAGGGTGGAAGAACCTCATGCACCGTGGTTTTGGCCTAGTCGGCCAATGATTTCCTTAAATTCGATATTGTGGCTTCTCTTACGTTTCATTAGTTTCACGTTGTGCACGTCGTCTCTCGTGGAGTGCGAGCTCAACGTGATATCTCCACATTCCGTGCATAGTTTACTAGGGACTGTGTGCGGACGTGGTACAATGGGAGCATGTGAACATTGATCGATACACGCAATTGTTGTGATTTGTGACGTTTCAGTCAACCTGTACAGTTTAGTGTGACCACTCGGCCGTGTCCATACTCGTACAGATCCATGATGCAGACCCTGGTGGTACCGGTGCGTCATCTGGTGGCAGACTACTAGCTTGGAGCTAAACGACGACCGTTCTAGAGCTCTGAATGCAACCCGGGACCTCCTACAGCTTTTCTGCAGTACGCAGGAGTTTATCGATGGACTTGCCGTGGGTCCAATTTGCATGCTTTTGCATCGTGTGTCCATAGTTTGATGTCAGATGCATGCATATGATAGTCGTAGCGTCCGGCTTGTGATCTTGCACGTCTCGGTCCAGACGGCGTAGCGTTATGACATGTCTGCGCTGAGTTACGGCCAAACCAGTGGTTTTGGGCCGATTTCAGGACAGATCATGTGCTACCGCGTGCGACACCCGCTGTGCGCCGCGGCAGGTACTTATGCCATGGACCTGTCATTCTTCATCTCTCTCAGTAAATGCTGTTAAAGCATTGTGACACTTTGCCTTGTGTCTCCTAGCCAGACCCTTGCCGTTGTGTGTACGACCTGTGACTGTCGTCACCGTTTGACCAGGCACTGACGCCTAGTCGCCGGCTGTTTTATAAGGAAGGTTCCACGCATCTTTTCATGGTATCAGAGGGGTGAGACACTTCTCGGCGAGCTGCGCAACAGAGACGTAGTTGAGGAGCAGCACTGAGCGTCACAACAGATGCCGATCAACATGGACCTCTTGACGACACCAACTGCCGGCGACGTCACCCACGTGAGAGTGCATCAGCAGCAGCCGCCAGAAGCAGCACAAGACACCTGCATCAGGCGGCAGCCACTAGCAGCTGCTGGCATTGGTACCAGAAACGGCGACAGAAGGCCACAGCCGTGACAGGCGGCGGCTGACAGCAGCAGTAGCAGTAGCCTACGGCAGCAGCAGTGCGCAAGAGCAGCAGCTTGCAGCAAGAGAAGTGCGCAGCAGCGCTGCGTAGCCGCGGTGGCGACGGCGGGCAGCAACAGCAGCATTCAGTAGCAGTAGCAACAGTATATAGCAGAAGCAGCAGCAATAGCACAACAGAGCAGCAACGTAGCTCGAGCGCGCTCCGACAGCAGTGCGCAACAGCCACTACGTGCAGCGGCTACAGTATTAGCACGCAACTGAGCCGTAGCCCTCAGTAGTGCGCAGCCGCTGCCATAGCTGTGCAAGTAGTCGCGCGGCTGCAACGGCTGGCGCCAGTGCATCAGGAGCAGCAGCCTAGCAGAAGCTGCAATGGAGCTTCCACGCACCTTCCGCACGGCTGCTGCGGACCAGACGCACCTTGGGCAACAGGGGAACAACCAAAAAAAAGGAGAGGAAAGGAGGGGAGCTGAAGTCAAAATTTTTCTTGCTGACGTCGTCAGGTCATGCTGACGTCAGCAACCACCTGTTGACGTCACCACTTTTATTGAGTCAAATTCTTTGTCGGAGACTCAAAAGTTGCCAGCATTTCAACTCCTCGAGAAACGCTAAAGTTTCCGCAATCCAACCAAGTTGAGCTCTCGGCTCATAATGAGTGGTGACATGGCTCCGTCCGGTGATAAGGGAAAGAGGATACTAGATCCCTCTTCTTCCTCGTCATGGTTCATGAGCCCACGTTCACAAGCTATTGAGGACCTGTGGAGCCATCTGAACGAGATGCGTTGCCTACAGCGGGAGTGGACGAATGCCATTCGTACACTCACTGAGCTTCTTCGGGGTCAGTCCGCTGCCCTGCGGCAGACCTCTGAGAGAGTTGCCGGTGTCGCACCCTCTACACAACAGTCAGCTCCAGCAACGGAGACACGAGCTGGATGCGACCCGCCACCTCTTGATCCTTGGGATGAGGATCCAGACATGCCAGGCATGGAGGGCGACTCTTGTGAGCGTGAAATTCGTGTACTTCAGGAGCGTCTCCGCCAGCTCCAGACGAGTTCTCGACCCCCACACACATCGCGGTTTTTGGAGATTCGATCATCGCCTGACCTCCACCCGAGAAACTTAACTCTTCCCGGTGTCTTCCCCATCCCTCGTCCTTCTCAGCCTGTGGTTGCTCTTCCTACGGAGCGGCAACCCAAAGATTTCGAGACACCGCCCCCACGGTATGTCAACGAGGACGGCTTTGGCTCATGGGAGATCCTTTTCCAGGTTTGGGCTACTTAAGAGGGAGTGTGGCCCTACTACCTCAGTCCGTATCAGACTACGCACCAAGCACAAGTGCTGACAGCGGCTAGGGCGATACGCGGACTTCTTTACGCCATGCCGCGCGAGACCGTCGTCGACTTTCGCTCGTTCCTTGGTGAGGCCGGCACAGGCACTGCCGTTGATCCACGCGATGGCTGGGACCTGGCATTATCCCTGTTTGCTGCAGAGACGCACCCAACCGTGACGCTCACATTCGTGCCTTTCACTCCCTTCGTTAGGGGCCTGCCGAGCCTACAGCCGACTACTGGCGACATGCCATGCGCATCTACACGCGCCTTGGGACCTCCGGAGGTACACAACTGTGGGTGCTCCACACGATCATGCTCAGAGTTTGCCTTGAGCACACAGACATCTTCACGAGGTACAACGACACTGTGTTTGAGCCTTTTTCGGCCTCATTGCAGCTTCTTCCCTGGGTGCACCAGGTCTTCCTCCAAGTGACTTCCGCCCGTGAGGCAGCCGTGACTCATCACAAGACTTCCCTATAACCACCGACACACCTCCTATAGTCTCCTCCATCCTCTGCCACGTCCTCCTCTTTCCCTTCTATCCTGATTACACCAACTCAGACACAAGGTGTCGTGGCAACAACATAGGGGAAGAAAGGGCGACGGAGGCGCGGCTCAGGCCAGCAGTAGTCACAACAGCACCCGTCGTCAGGTAGTAGTAGTGGATGCTCTGTTCACTATTATAACTGTGGATATGCTCATCGCTACATCGATTGCCAGTAGCCGCTCGACTGGGCGCAGATCACTGGCGGGCTTCAGGCTGCGCACGCACTACGGTCTACGTCAAGCAGCACATCCTCCGGGCGCGCGAAGACCACGGCCGCAGCAGTTCCCGCTTCACCATCGGCGAGCAGCGGCAACCCGGACCCATGTGATCATACCATCACCGAGCTCTGACACCTTCTGGCACTTCGCTTTCAGGGAGGTACGAGTGTGTTGTCACAGCCAGGTGGTTCACAGACTATCTGTCCGTCTATTCTTGTGGCTTAGGATGACTTGTGTGGGGGGCACAGTCGGCATGTGATGACGATGGGTTTGACTGTATTGATTGGATTCATGATTCTCACCTTTGTGCTCTTCGTCGTTCCTCCCCACCTGCTGTCCAGCATCCGTCTGAGGCCGAGTGTTCCGTTGCCCGTTGTACAGTGACGTCCTCCACTCGTGATTCCAGTGGCAGTTGGATCATCGATTCCGATGCCACTCATCACATGACCTGTCCTCGTAGTGACTTTGTTGTTCTCGGCCCTCTTGCATCTGTTCGTTTCGTTCGCACTCGCTCTGGTCAGTCCTTGCCAATCGAGGGTGCTGGGGTCGTGCGTTTTGATAATCCGTCTGGACCCCATGTATCTTTCCGAGGTGCTATTTGTGTTTGACCTTGAGCTCAGTTTGCTTTGTGTCTGTGCCTGCACACTGATGGGACTCTGTGTCGAGCACACTGCAGACTCCGCGACTGTGATCGTTGTTAACACTCGTAGCGTTGTTCTTCGTGCCTTTTGTGGATGACATGTATCATGTTTCTCGGACTTCTGCTCCTTGCTCCCCTTCCCCTTCAGCTCGTGTTTTTGTCACTAGCGTTCTGTCCCCTGATCACCTATGTTTGTTTCATCACCGTCGGTGTCATGTCCACTCCGACACTGTGTCGAAGTTCATTCGGACACAGCCTGCCCTCGTTCTTGACGTGGCTTCTATCCAAAAGCCGCCCAAGACCGACTGTCTCTTCTGCGCTCAGAGTAAGATGCATTGTTGTACCTATCCTAACTCCCGTTCTCGCACACTTTGCGGTCGAAGGTCTGGCGCTTTTGGGATCCTGCTTGTCGTCGCATTGTCGAGTCACGCGACGCGCTCTTCTTTGAGTCTCTCACCTACAGTGATCTGACATGGATCACGTCACTGTCCGTCACGCATGTCCCTACGTGTGAGGTTTCTCGACGGATGGGGGAGTGTGCGCCTGTAGACACCTCTCGCTAGGCTGATGTGTCCGTTCGAGCCCCCTCCACTTCGCGGTCCCCGACTCTTGATGACCCAATGATCATCGCTGCCGGCCCAGAGACCTCTCTAGCACCGCCGGCTTCTACCCCTGTACCCTCACACTCCACATGTACCCATGATCCTGTACCAGTGTGTACTCCTGTGACCGTACCGGTGTCCGCCGGTACTCCTGCCTCTGTTCATGGCCCTGCCTCACCTGCTCCTACTATCACACCGAGTCCCATGTCTCCCACATACGCATCTCCTCGCACGGCATCACCAGCTCCCTTGCCTCATCCCTCCCCATCTATGGTCGTGCCTGTTCCTGAGCCTGAGGTGCGCCCCTCGAGCCCAGGTTACTCCCGTGAGCCTGGCGGTCGTCTTCAACCATTGGACTCCGGAGCCAAGGGAGTGTCTGGTCCCGCACTCAGGTACTCCACTCGCAGCATCACGAGTGGTGATCCCGGCACAAAGGACGTAGGCCTGAGTGTCCGCACTGAGCACACAAAGGTACATCGAGCGTGCACAGTAGGGCACGATCTCGTCACTCGCGAGTTTCATATCGCTTGTGATGCAACAGCTGATCTTGTGGTCGTTAGACCTAGCACTGAGGAATGTGATCTTGCCACGCAGAGCTCTCCATTTATGGCGCCTGACCCGGGCACACTAAGGGGAGCTCTCTCATCAGAGGATGCTGACGCTTGGCGTGGTGCCTACGAGGATGAGCTTCGCGCCATCCGAAAGCATGGAGTTTACGAGCTAGTCGACCTTCCACTTGGGAGGAAGGCTATTCAGGTCAAGTGGGTCTTCCTCAAGAAAGTGAAGCCGGATGGCTCATTAGAACGCCACAAGGCTCGCTTAGTCTTCAAAGGGTAGTCTCAGATTGAGGACATCGAGTACACTGACACCTTTGCCCTTGTCAGCCGCATGACCTCAGCTCGAGCTCTCTTCGGTGTAGTGGCTCAGCATGACTGGGATCTCCACCAGATAGATGTGAACAATGCGTTCCTCCATGGCTCTCTGGATGAGGAGATTTACATGGCTTAGCCACATGGCTTTGAGGACGGTGAAAAGGTTTGGCACTTGCGCAAGTCCTTGTACGGTCTCAAACAGTCTCATCGCTGTTGGAACCAGGAGATCATGAGCACCGTGACTCGTGTAGGATATGTACAGAGCGAGGCAGATCCCTCTCTCTTCATCCGACGGACGCCTGCGCAGTTTACCGCCATCCTGGTCTATGTCGATGACCTTCGGATCGCATCTCCTTCACTAGAGGCCGTGAACGAGGCCAAGGCTGTCCTCCAGACTGCCTACAGGATGAAGGACCTTGGTCCTGTGGCGATGTTTCTTGGCATGGAGATTGTGCGAGACCGTAGATGTCGGGCGCCGCTGTTGCATCAGGCCCGATACGCACGTGTTGTGGGGGAGCGCTTCAGCGACCTCCTTCGCCTAGTGCCCACGGCTTCCACACCTATCACCCCTGACGGGCAGGATACCCTAAAGGTGGACGATCCCACACAGCTGGGGAAGACAGTGGATGTGACGTTGTATCTCTGTCTCATCGGATCTCTTATGTACCTGGCCACTACCACACGTCCGGACATTGCCTTTGCCGTCAACCTCCTTGCTTAGTTTTCACAGGCACCACGCGCTAGAGCCCTTCACGCACGTTTGCGAGTGGTGCGGTACGTGGTCTGCACACCGTACCTCGGACTTTGCTTTCGCCGCCAGTGTTCGGCGGTCCTTGACGGTTACACTGACAGTGACTGGGCCTGGAGCCCAGATGGACGCAGTCGCACCGGTTACGTCTTCCTGCTCAGCAGTACCGTTGTGTCCTGGCGCAGCGGGAAGCAAGGCTGTATTGCACGTAGCTCATCGGAGGCAGAGTTTGTTGCTCTAGGTGCAGGGGTTGCTGAGGCGGCATGGCTGCAGCGCCTGTTCCTTGAGTTGGGTCAGTCAGTATGTGCCATTGTGCTTCATTCCGACAACCTTAGTGCTCTTGCCATTGCGGAGAACTCTGGTGTCTTTCATGCTCGCACGAAGCACATCGCGGTTGAGCATCACTTTGTGCGGGATCTGGTGGAGCGACACGTGATCTCCCTCATTTGGGTTGGCACAGACATGCAGCGTGCTGACTTTTTGACGAAGGCACTAGCACGCGGAATGTTTGTGGTGGCCATTCGTTCTGTTGGGCTTCGCCCCTTGCCTGAGAGTGGTTGAGTGTGGGGCGTTTCTGTGTCCGTGTCACATGTATCGTTGCACCCGTTGTTGTACTCCTCTCAGTGCTACACGGGTATGGACATGCGTACCATCGGGTCATGGGGGAGTGTTGTGATTTGTGACGTTCCTGTCGACCTGTACAGTATACTGTGACCACTCGGTCGTGTCCATACTCGTGCAGATCCCTGATGCGGACCTTAGTGGTACCGGTGCATCATCTGGTGGCGGACTACTAGCTTGGAGCTCACCGACGATTGTTCCACAGCTCTGGATGCTACCCGCGACCTCTTGCAGTTTTTCTGCAGCACGCGGGAGTTTATCGGTGGACTAGCCGTGGGCCGGATTTGCATGTTTTTGCATTGTGTGTCCACCGTTTAATGCTGGATGCATGCATGTGACCAGTCGTATTATCCGGCTTGTGATCCTGCACGTCTAGGTTCAGACGACTTAGCGTTCTTACATGTTTGCGCAGAGTTACGGCCAAAACAGTGGTTTTGGGCCGATTTTAGGACAGAGCGTTTGCTGCAGCGTGCGACACCCGCTGTGCGCCGCGGCAGGTACTTATGCCATGGACGTGTTAGTTTTCATTTCTCTCTGCAAATGCTCTTGAAGCATTCTGACACTTTGCCTTGTGTCTCCTAGCCAGACCCTTGCCGTTGTGTGCACGACCTGTGACTGTCGTCAGCGTCTAACCAGGCATTGACGCCTAGTCTGCAGTTGTGTCACTAGGAAGCTTCATGCATCTTTTCAGAAATCCCATCGTGGCGACGCGCTTGGCTATCCGGAAGGGGTGGGGGAGCCGCGAGCTCACTTTGTGAGACTTTGCTCTTGTGTTTGATGGTTCAATGCCCGAAGTTATTGGGAGAGACTGAGAAGATGACATGTATTTCGACCAGATGAAAACACCGAGATAACACCTCTTGCCTTTGGCGAAGGAGTTCCTAAATCCTATGGCCAGAAATTGTAGTAAAGTTAAGCTGGCGCTTTGTTGCATTCCAAAAAGTAGGCAAATTCAACAAACACTACGATACATTGGTACCATTGGTGCCGAGGGCGGTTCAATTCGTGCGAGGGGTGTGTAGTGCGTGACCGAGGCCACATGGCTAGGGTGGGGGTTCTTGGCCCGGAGGCGGTTGGATGGGATGGCTTGCAGGTAAGAGGCCCTCCAGAACCGCGGTTTCGGCCTAGTCAGCTGAGGATCCCGCCCAGTGTGGGATAAGTTCTACAACCTAACCAAAGAACACTTTACAACCAAACATGGTAGGTTTGGTACCAAGACACTGCCTTGCCTCCACTTACTAGAAGAACATTAATTAAGGCATTGTGTTACGGCTTGCGCCATCCCCCC
>SZWC01003533.1:62413-72878 GCA_023375785.1 Penium margaritaceum
ACTCACTCACTCACTCACTCACTCACTCACTCACTCACTCACTCACTCACTCACTCACTCATTCACGCACACTCAGTCACTCACACACGCACTCACACCTAAAAATACATGCACGCTGATAGAAACTTGGAGAGCCCTCAGGGAGGTGATTATGCTCACCAAGAGCCACTAGACAGGACCAATTGTATGCAAGAGACAAGTTGTAGGTTGCAGAGACCAAAACACGAAAGCATGTGAGGTTGTGTAGAGAGTGCAAATGGCTAGCTTGACTCATGGATATAAACTTTTATTAGCATAGCGTTCTAAAAAGCCTAAATATGCTCAATTTGGCACATGGAACAGGAAGACCTGCCCTATCAAAGTACACCTCCTAGCACACTCCTGGCCTAGCAAAATGAACGGCAGTCACACTCTCACGCAACAGAATTACCATCCTTGCAATGTGCACAACCAATCAACTTCATGGGGGCCTTCGTTGAAGCTTCCTCAATGTCCTCTTGCCGTCTTTCTACCTTGAAGGCCGGTCCAAGCCTCCCTGGCCAATACTTCTGGCCATCATTGGTGTTGGTACTGCAGGAGCTGTCTTTTGAACCGGAGCCACTGCTACCAAATATTGAGACTCCATATCTCCCTCAAACGGACTCTGAATCAAGTTCCAGAACCAGGAAGACGTCCACTATGCACCTGTTGTGCCTGATGGTTTCTTTTTAGCAACCCAGTTTTGTCACTTTTTGGCACCCTATATCCATCATTCTCTCACTTTGCGAAAACAAAACTCACACAAGTCTACACTATGCCCTCATCTGCTGAAAGAGATGTGCTGCCAGCGGCTTGGTCAAGAAATCTGCGAGCATCATGCTTGAGGGGCAGAACTTGATGTGCGCCACCTCGTTTGCCACGAGCTCGGGGATGAAGTGGTAGGGTTGGTCGATGTGCTTGGTGCGGGCGTGGAACTCTGCACTCTTTGTGAGCGCGACGTCGCTCATGTTGTCACAGTAGATGGTCGTTGCATATATGTGCTGCTACCCAAGACTTGCCAGTAGCTCACGCAGCCACACTACTTCTTTTGCTGCTTTGCTCAAAGTGATGTACTCTTGTCTTGGTGGAGGTGAGAGCAACACACTCCTGCTTCTTGCTCCTCTACGTTATACTTGCCCCTCTGGACAAAACAACACAAAACCACTAGTTGATCTCCTTGTGTCCACATCTCCACCCCAGTCTGCGTCGTTATAGCCGATGAGGATGGGGCTGTTGTTTCTGTTGAAGGTGAGGCAAAGGCTGCTACTGCTGTCGAGGTAGCACAGCACATGCTTAACTGCCTCCCAATGTGGCACACCCGGGTCGGCGTAGAACTTGCTCGCTGCTACCACTGCTTGGCTGATGTTGAGGTGCGTGCTGACGGCTGCATACATGAGGCTCCTGACTGCTGCTTAGTATGGTACCGCCTTGATGCAGTTGCTATGTGGCTTGCTGTGAGGAGCCTGCGAGATGCTCAGCTTCGCTCCCACTTCCAGCGGTATCGCCACCTTCCATGCACCTCCCATGTTGAAGCGCTTGACTAAGTTCCTCACGTAGGTGCTCTATAACAGCTCCAAGGTCTGGTGCTACCAATCACGCTGCACCTGGAGACTCAGGTAGTAGGTCACCTCTCCCATGTCCTGCATGTCAAACGTGGCTGCAAGGGACTGCTTAGAATCTTCGAGGAGAGATTTTCAGTCAGAGGCAATAAGTAATTCATCAACATGGAGCAAGATGATGACCTGGGTTTTGTCCTATGTGTGTCCATAGACCGCATTATCTTCCTCGCAGTGCACAAAACCAAGGCTAGCAAGCTGCTCATCAATCTTGTGGTACCATGCACGTGGCGCTTGCTTCAGGCCGTAGAGTGCCTTCACAAGCTTGCACACATGATCCTCCTAACCTTTCAACACATACTCCTCCAGCTGCTCCATGTAGACATCCTCCTCAAGGTTAACATTCAGAAATGCACACGTTACATCCATCTGGTGTACTTCCCAGTCCATGGCCGCGGGAAGAGCAAGGATTTCAAGGATAGAGGGAAACTTTGCAGCAGGTGCGAAGATCTCATTATAATCCACACCCTCAGACTGCGCATATCCCTTTGCAACCAGCCATCCTTTGTACCTAAGAACCTTACCATGAGCACTGTGCTTGCGCCAAAAGATCCACCTGAGTAGATCTCCTGGCTCACACGTGGAGCTTTCTCGAGATTCCATGTCTTGTTCTTCATGAGTGCCTTGTACTCCTCTGATGTGACATGCCAATCTGCTGCATCATCACTGCGCATGGTTTTGCTGAATGTCGTTGGGTCGTCAGCAACGGTGAGGAAGAGGAGCTCCAGGTCAGAAGACTCCTGTGAAGATGAAAAACTTCATAGGTTCAACAGCTCCTCCAACGGCCTCTGTTTGCTTGTGACGTGCTCCGATAGCCATAGCGGCTCCATAAGACCATCTGCACCATCGTTGAGGCATGCAGACCTCCGTGGCAGCTGTTGGTGCTTGCTTGGCTGGTCCTCCTTGTCTGCTTCAGTTGCCAGCTGCTTTACCCTCCTCAGCTCCCTCTGCTACCCTGTCACCAACTACCTTCCGCTCGCTCCTCTTCATCTGCAGGATCTTCAGCTCCCACTGGCTCAAGAGCCGGTGCAACCGTGACTGCTTCCATATGGCTCCATGTCGAGGCATTTTTGTCCTTTTCTAATACCATGTCACAGCTGCGGACAATCTTGCATGCAGCGAGGTTGTAAAGCCGATATCTCATGGTGTCATAGCTGAGGAAGGCAGCCTTCACATCCTTGGCATCCAGCTTGTTGCTGTTAGCGGCAGGCACATGGACAAATGCGCCGCACCCAAACACCTTTAGGTGCGTGAAAGCTGGCTTGTATCCCGTCCATGCCTCATGCGTCATCAGTGGCACGGTGCATGTCAGGCTCCTGTTTTTCAAGTACAAAATGGTGTTCACTGCCTCCGCCCAGAATTTTGGAGGGAGCTTGGCGTCCTTGAGCATGCTATGGACACGCTCCATGAGCGTGCGGTTGGCACACTCAGCCACGCCATTCAGCTGTGGTGCTGGGGGTGGCGTCAGCTTGTGTCAGATTTGGTAGTTCTTGATGAAGTTGCGGAAGTCATTAGAGAGGTACTCGCCTCTGCCGCCATTGGTGCAAAGCACCTTCAGCCACCTGCCACTCTCATTCCATGCGGCAGCCAACCGTGCTTTGAATGCATCAAAACACTCATCCTTCCCAGCCAGAAAGAGCACCCATGTCTTCCACAACTTGTCATCAATGAACATGAGAAAATACAGCTTATCGGATGACGACTATGATGGCATGGGACCACACACGTCAAAGTTCACAAGAGAGAGAAGCGCAGCTGCTGTCTTCCCCTCCTTAAAGAATGGAGAGTGGGCTTGCTTTCCTTTGATGCAGCTCTCACAGGCCAACGCACCGCGCTGCCTCACCTCCTTCAGCAGCAAGCTATACACCATCTACTGCATGGAGATAATTGTGTCAAAGTCGAGGTGTCCAAGATGGCGATGCCACAGGCTGGTGTCATTGTCTCCCACTCTTGCAGCTGCTGCTGAGGCAGCTCTCTTCTCCGATGCCACAAAACGATGGTAGAGGCCATCATTGTTCTCCGCCTTTGCAAGCACCTAGCCCACACATGTTGAGATGGTGCAGCCACCATTCTCAAAGTGGACCTGCAGGCCTTTGGAGATGAGGGAGGAAATAGAGAGGAGGCTAGTTGCCAGCCCTGGAACGTGGAGTACCCCCTTCACATGGCATTCCATGTGCTTAGACAGAAGCAAAGAAGACAATCTCACCCTCTCCCACCGCCATCTGCACATCATTGTCACCCGTGTATACTTGGCAAGGCTCAATAGCTGTTGAGACAACAGACCACTCCTGGCGATATGTCATATGCCGAGTGGCTCCCGAGTCCATGATTCAGAACAAGGCACTTTTGGTGGAGACGTGCAGGACCCGGCTGATGCTCACGAATCAAATATCCCAAACAGCGGTATTGGGTAAGGTGTCGAATAGCTTCACCGCTCCCACCCTAGTTGTAAGGTCTGCCTTCTTCCGGCATTCGCACGTCCAATGGCCTGGCTTCTTGCACCAGTGGAACTTATCCTTCTTCTTCTCTTCACCTCCGCTACCGTTGGTTGATGCAGCACCACCCCGTGACTCATGTTGGTGACAAGGGCTACTTCCAGTCCGCTTCCTCCTTCTCCCACCTTGCAGCGCTCCTCCTTAAAGAGCAGACTCTCCACATTATTGAGTGATAGTTTCTTGCAAGAGATATGTTTAATCATGCCAGATTTATACACTATGTCATCTATGTATCCTAGAAGTGCTCTGCACCTAATTCTTAGAAGTTTACTCGTGTGTATAAACTAGTTACTGATGGATATGACGGTGTCAGAAAGCGACAAAAATAGGTTGCTCGATAAAAATAATCTGCCATCACATCTGCATGGAGGATGTTTTATAGGTTCTAACGCACTTTACGGAACTCAATTCGGAGTTCGTTTGAGTGAGATATGGATTTCTAAAGTTTGGAGATCATGGGACGGGTTCAAGTGACGACCTGAGCACTTTGAGCACAAAAGGCGGCAGGTTTATTGGCCAGGACGGCTGAGAGCGGCCCTCAAGGAGAAAATCCAGCTGGAGGACCTTCAAGAGACTTCAAGGAAGGTGCAGACCATAAATTTTGGTCGTCCAAATGGTGTGAGGCATAATTCTCATGTGTGACAAGGTGAATGCCGCTCATCCCGCTAGGCTAGGAGTGTGTGCTAGAGGGTAGACTTTGACAGAGTGTATCTCGCTGCTCCCTCGGCCAAATGAGGCATATAAGGCTTTTTAGAAATCTGTGACAATATAATCTCTCACTCGAGAGCCGATTCAGACATTTGCATTCTATGCAAACCTAAATTTGCTACCGTAATTTCTGTCTGTGCAACCTGCAATCCCCTCTCACAAACAGTTAGTCCTGCCTAGGCGGCTCTTAGTGAGCCTGATCACCTCCCTGAGGGCTGCCCCGGTTTCAATCAGTGGTATCAGAGCTAGAACAAGGCTTTGTCTCATCCTTGAGGAATTCCTTGCACCCTGTTGTGTGAGAGAGACGTTTGGGGGCTGAACGTTGCTCTACCATGGCGACATCTGCTTCTCTGGTGGCCGGCGTCATCGCAAAGTTTGAAGGCAAGAACTTCTTCAACTGGAGCAACAACATGAAGATGATGCTGATGGAGAAGGGACTTTGGAGCCATGTGAGTGAGGAGGAACCAGTTCATTCCTCTCTCTCATCTGATGAGGCCCGTACCCACCGCGAGAAGCGTGCCCACGCCCTCGCCACCATCTACCTCTACCTCGCCGAATGGCAGCAACTCTTCGTCCATGGGATCCTCACGCCTAAGGATGTTTTGAAGAAGCTTGAGTCTACTTAAGCATCCAAGTCAATCCTCATGAACATGCAGCTGCGTCGTCGCTTTCACATTGTGAAGATGGATGAGTCTGGATCCATGATTGATTACATCAACATGGTGAAGTCTCTTTTTGACCAGATTTCAGCTATTGAGGACCCTGTCAAGGAACGTGTGCTCATGAAAACCATCCTCTCTGGCCTTTTTAGCAGCTAAAATTCTCTCATTGTTGCCCTGGACCACCGTGGCGACAAGCTCTCCCTCAACGATATGGAGGAGAGCCTGCTGCTTGGGGAGGAGTGGCGCAAGGGATAGGAGGGCGGAAGCGGACTGGATTGTCGCTTTCATCACCAAGTCTGGTCGTGGGGTTGGTGCTGCACGAACCAGGAACAATGGCGGAGGAGAGAAGAAGAAGGAGAATTGCCACTACTGTAAGAAGCCGGGCCATTGGGCACGCAAATGCTAGAAGAAGAAGGCGGATCTTGCGGCTGGAGTGGGAGCGGGAAAGCAGTCCAACGCTTCCGCGAACGCAGCAGATTGGGAGAGTGGATTCGTGACAACCATCCTAGTCCTGCACGTCTCTGAAAACACCGCCCTATTCTGGATCATCCACTCGGGAGCCACGCGGCACATGACGTGTCGCCGGGAGTGGTTCGTTCTCTACATCATCATTGAACCTCGTCGGGTGTATATGGAGGAAAACCATGTGCAAATGGCTGTTAGGGAGGGTGAGATTGTGTTTTGTGCTTCCGTTGAGGGCAAATACGTGGAACGTCGTGTGAAGGGGGTGCTCCGTGTTTCGGGGCTGGCAGCTAACCTCCTCTCTGTCTCATCTCTCATCTCCGAATGCATGCAGGTTTTTTTTAGAATGGTGGCTACACCATCTCTGCCCGTGCAGGCCGCGTGCTTGCAAAAGCGGACAAGGAGGACAAACTTTACCATCTCTATGTGGCGTCCAGGAAAGAAGCCGACTCAGCGTTGGTGGCGAGAGAGGAAAAATACAGCACTGGCCTGTGGCACCGCCGACTTGGTCACCTCGGCTTTGGCGCCATCATCTCCATGCAGCAGATGGTCTGCGGCTTGGAGCTCAAGGGGGTGAAGCACCCAAGTGCATCGGCCTGTGAGAGCTACATTGAAGGGAAGCAAGCCCGCTCTCCTTTCACGGGGGAAGGCAAGGGGGCGGCTGAGCTCCTCTTACTCGTTCACTCTGATTTTGTGGTCCCATGCCATCTCAGTCCTTGTCCGGAAAGTTGTACTTTGTCACATTCATTGATGTCAAGTCGCGGAAGATGTGGGTGTCCTTTCTGGCTGGAAAGGATGAGTGCTTTGATGCCTTCAAGGTGTGGATTGCTGCTACACAGAATGAGATTGGCAGGCGGTTGAAGGTGCTTTGCACCAACGGCGGAGGAGAGTACCTCTCCAACAACTTCCGCAACTTCTTCAAACGTCGCGGGATCAGGCACGAGGTCACCCCACCTGGAACATCGCAGCTGAACGGCGTGGCTAAATGCGTGAACCGCACACACATGGAGCGTGTTAGGAGCATGCTCCAAGATGCGGAGCTCCCACCAACCTTTTGGGCGGAAGTGGTCAACACCGCCGTGTACCTGAACAACCAGAGTCCCACGAGCACCATGCCACTGATGACGTCGGAGGAGGCGTGGACGGGATGCAAGCCAACAGTGACACACTTGAAAGTCTTCGGGTGTGGTGCATTCGTGCACATGCCTGCCGGCACCGCAACAAGCTGGACGCAAAGTCGGTGAAGGCGACCTTTCTCGGCTATGAAACCATGGGATACTGCCTTTACAACCTCGCTGCTCGCAAGATCATCCGCACCCGTAACGTCCTCTTTCAAGAGGACGTGAAGGGCTGGACCTGGAGCCCTATGAGTGCAGTTCCACTTGTTCCTGCACTTGTACCTGAAGTAGGAGAAGAATCGGTAGCAGTGGATGGCAGTGCGGAAGATGGCAGTGATAGCGGCAATGACAAGGAGGTGGAGGGAGCTGAGAAGGAGAAGGAGCCAACAGCTGAGTCTGATGAGGAGGAGCAGCAAAGCAACACACGGCAGCTGCCACGGAGGTATGTACGCCACAACCATGGTGCAAATGGTCTTGTGGAGCCGCTGAGGCAATCCGAGCGTGTCGCAAGCAAACAGAGGCTGCTGGAGAAGCTGGTGAACCTGTGCACCGCTCCACCACCAACGGAGTTGTCAGACCTCGAGCTTCTCTTCCTCACAGTCACTGATGACCTAGCCACATCTGCTGAAGCCATGCGCAGTACCGAGGCGGCAGATTGGTATGCCACAGCAGACAAGGAGTATGGTGTGCTCATGAAGAACGGCACCTAGACCCTCGAGGAAGCTCCACATGGCAGCCGGGTGATCGGATGACGGTGGATCTTCAGCCGCAGGCGTGATGCGGATGGTAAGGTGCTCAGGTACAAAGCACGGTTGGTTGCAAAGGGGTATGAGCAGATGGAGGGTGTGGATTACAATGAGACATTTGCACCTGTCGCAAAGTTTCCATCCATCCGAGAAATCCTCGCTCTTGCTTCTGCTATGGACTGGGAGGTACACCAAATGGATGTGAAGTGTGCATTTCTGAGTGGTGACCTTGAGGTGGATGTGTACATGGAGCAGCCGGAGGGGTATGTGGTGCAGGGAAAGGAGGATTTGGTGTGCAAGATTGTGAAGGCCATTACGGCCTGAAGCAAGCACCACGGGCATGGTACTATGAGATGGATGAGCAGCTGTCTAGGCTTGGTTTTGTGCGCAGCAAAGCTGACCATGCAGTCTATGGGAGTGTGCAAGAGGTAAGCCAGGTCATCATCTTGCTCTATGTTGATGATTTGCTCATTGCATCGAACTCGATGTCTCTTTTGGACAATGTGAAGCAGTCCCTTGCTGCCAGGTTTGACATGAAAGACATGGGAATACTCGGCTACTACCTTGGCCTTCAGGTCAAGCGTGACCGGCAGCAGCAGACTTTGGAGTTGTTGCAGAGCATGTATGTGAGCGACATCGTCAAGCGCTTCAACATTACAGGAGCGCACAAGACCGCAACACCACTGGAAGTGGGAGCGAAGCTGAGCATGACGCAGACTTCCCGCGGCATGCAAGAGAGCAGCCGCATGGAAGCAATTCCATACCAAGCAGCAGTTGGGAGCCTCATGTACGCAGCAGTGGGCACACACCTTGACAGCAACCAAGCAGTGGGAGTGCTAAGCAAGTTTTGCGCGAATCCAGGCGTGGCGCATTGGGAGGCGGTCTAGCGCTTGCTGCGCTACCTCGACAGCAACAGCAACCTTTGCCTCACATTCAACGGCAACAACAGCCCCATCCTCATTGGCCACAATGATGCAGATTGGGGGGGGGGGGGGGGGGGGGTGACCTGGACACACGGAGGTCGACCAGTGGGTTCGTGCTTACGCTCGTGGGAGGTGCAATCAGCTGGAGGAGCAAGAAGAAAGAGGGTGTTGCTCTCTCCTCCACCAAAGCGGAGTAAATCGCCCTGAGTGCAGCCGCAAAGGAAGCCGCGTGGCTGCGTGAGCTGCTGGCAAGCCTTGGACAGCAACAGAACACAGAGACTACAATCTACTGTGACAACATGAGCCCTATTGCTTTGACCAAGAACGCAGGATTTCACGCCCGCACCAAGCACATTGACCTGCGTTATCACTTTAATCCACGAGCTCGTGGCAAAGCAAGTGGTGCAGATCAAGTTCTGCCTTTCAAGCATGATGCTGGCAGACTTCCTGAACAAGCCGCTGGCAGTGCACCGCTTTCAGCATCTAAGGGGACAGTGCGGACTTGTGTGATTTTCATTCTCGTAAAGTGGGAGAATGATGGATATGAGGGTGCCAGAAAGTGACAAAAATAGATTGCCCGATAAAAATAATCTGGCATGACATCTGCATAGAGGATGTTCTACAGGTTCTAATGCAATTTACGGAACTCAATTCAGAGTCTGTTTCAGTGAGATATGGATTTCCAAAGTTTGGAGATCATGGGTCGGGTTCAAGAGACCACCTGAGGACTTTGAGCACAGAAGGCGGCAGAATTTTTGGCAGGACGGCTGAGAGCGGCTTTCAAGGAGAAAACCCGGGTGGAGGACCTTTAAGAGACTCCAAGGAAGGTACAGACCACGATTGTTGGTCGTCCAAGTGGTGTGAGGCATAATTCTCATGTGTGACAAGGTGACTGCCGCTCATCCCGCTAGGCTAGGAGTGTGTGCTAGAGGGTAGAATTTGACAGAGTGTATCTCACTGCTCCCTCGGCCAAATGAGGCATATAAGGGCTTGTTAGAAAGCTGTGACAATATAATTTCTCACTCAAGAGTTTATTTAGACATTTGCGTTCCCTGAAAACCTACATTCGCTTCCGTAATTTCTGTCTGTGCAACCTGCAACCCCCTCTCACAAATAGTTGGTTCTGCTTAGGTGGCTCTTAGTGAGCCGGATCACCTCCCTGAGGGCTGCCCCAGTTTGCATCAGTTACAACATACATTACTCAGTGAATACATAGGAATATGTTTCAAAATCTGATGAATAACGTTAAATCAGTATGTTAAATTGTTTCCATGAACAGTTCTTCTTACAATGTCGAGTTAAGTCCTAAATATTCATTCTGGGTATTTTTGTCGGTCATGTTATGTTTCGGAACATAATACACATATGGATCAGAAAACTCAAAGTAGCATAAAATGGTCCATTCATCCGGTTTCCTTGAGATCACTCTGTACATCCATTTACGTCGATCGACGGTGTGTGGATGCTCACCTAGTCAAAGACCTGCTCGAGCATCGTGCTCTGCCCCCACTATGACGGGACAGAGCCCTGGCAGTCAGTCCCCCCCACGCCCCACACCCGTTGACTGTACTGGGAGGGTGTAGCGGGGAGTGTATTGTACTTCTGTTCAGAAGTATACTCTACTGAATCAATACACTTGTGTATGGATCCCGACCTCGTCCACATACACTTCCCAATACACCCCCCAGATACAAAATCGTCCCGCGGGGGGGGAGGG
>SZWC01003533.1:77545-90045 GCA_023375785.1 Penium margaritaceum
AGAGAGAGAGAGAGAGAGAGAGAGAGAGAGGGAGAGAGAGAGAGAGAGAGAGAGAGAGAGAGAAAGAGAGAGAGAGAGAGAGAGAGAGAGAGAGGGAGAGAGAGAGAGAGAGAGAGAGAGAGAGATGAAAATGTAGCTTCTGGTTACTGTGCTCAATTCCAAAAAGTAAAGGAGGAAACATTACAAAATTAAGTTCCATGGATGGAAACCTCTCCGTCTGCTAAGCCTCTGGGTCTTACGCCAATGTAGCCTATGTCTACTCTCTTCTGGGGTCGAGTGAGAGGTCTGAGATTGTGCCCGCCCCGCCCATGTGCATCTCTTTTGTTTTATTGAGTATGCCAACAGGCATCTTTTGTGCCCCTAGGTGCTGTGCTGGTGCGTGCAATAGCCTATCAACAAAAGGTGGATGACTACGAGCAACTGGGGAGGATGGGCAAGCAAGTGTGTGCGTACATGGCAAGACGCAGAAACCTGCACTGAACAGGGGAGCCGACAAGTTCCGGATAGGAGTCAATGAGTTGATCTTATTATCATCTCATTGTATCCAACGGTGCACAAGCATCCAAGGTTGGAGGCTGGAGATCCACCAGTGACAGTGGACGCAGGAGCGAAGCACAATACCACTGAATAGTGGAGGGAAGTGAGTGAGACAGCAAAGCCATCTCCCGACGGCAGCCGGCTGATTTGCACTGCGCAGTGCACATGGCATGTGTGACGAAGGGAGGCGTGAGCCAGGCAGGAGCGAAGAATTGAGCTAGCCAGTATTTAAGTTTATTTTAGTCTTTTTATTTGTAATTATTCCTTCTAGCCAGACTATTCTTTCTGGTGTCACTGGGTTGCACTTTGGTGTCGCTTCAAGAGACTGGTTCTTGGGTGCAGAAAAAATGTGACTGGTGCCCACTGTCAAGAACCTGTTTCACAAGGCTTAGAATGATCTACTTTTCTTCATTTGGTTTAATTGCAGGTATTTCTTCTTTGTGAAACATTCTTGAAGGGATTTGTGGTGTTGAGATCATAAAATGGCATGAGCAGAAGCAGACAAGAAGCAGCAGTGTTTGCCCCAGTTCCACACCACTGAAACTTGAAGGCAGGTAGTTCTGTCGATGGCAATTTCAAGATTGAGAGTTTTTTCATGGTGAAAAATACCATGATTTCTTCTTCAGCATGTGCATGGTCTTCTTGGGAAAATGGCGATGGAGAATTGTGTTGGATCCTCCATCAGAGGTGCTGCCGCAAAGTCCCACACCAAAGGAAGCAGCAACCTGGAATCCCTTTGGGCCATGGAACTGACTGAGAGAGTCAATTTCTTGATAATGGACAGAAATCCAGATCTCAACCCATGGATTACATGGAAAAATTGAAATACAGGCGTGAAAAAATCAATGAACATGGCATTGCTTAACTAGTTCTACTCACTGAAAATGGAGGAGAACACCATGAATGATGACAACTTTGCCCATTTGATAGCACTGGTGGAGTGCATTTCTGTTGCATACATGGTTGATGGTGGGCCAATCACGCACTGGGTTTTGAGTGCGCTCTAGTAGTGCGCTTGCACTGGGCAAGGGCACTGAAATTCTAGTGTACTCAAATTGTGTATGTACACATTGAGTATGTACATACACTAGCCCCACGTACGTGACCCCCCCATAGGGGTGGGGGTCTAGTTTTCCATATAGGATGAGATCGTGCACTAAGTGCGTTACTAGTGTGTTTTTGTATGGGGAACGAGCGCACTGCCCTCATACACTAGCTCCACGCACTAGACCCCCCCATAGGGGGGGTTCAGTTTTCCATATAGGACAAAATCACGCACAAAGTACGTGATCAGTGTCTTTTGTGTAGGGAAGGAGCACACTCCCCTCATACACTAGCTCTACACACTGGACTTCCCTCATAGGGGCAGGGTTCCAGTTTTCCATAGAGGAAGAAATCACGCACTGTGTGATCAATGTACTTTTGTATGGGGAACGAGCGCACTGCCCTCTTACACTAGCCCCACGCACTGGACCCCCCCATAGGGGAGGAGGTCCAGTTTTCCATAGAGGATAAAATCACACACTGAGTGCGTGATTAGTTTATTTTTGTGTGGGGAAAGAGCGCAATGCCCTCATACACTAGCCCCATGCACTGGAACCCCCCATTGGGGAGGCGGTCCAGTTTTCCAAATAGGAAAAAATCACGCACTGAATGTGTGATCAGTGTATTTTTGTGTGGGGAACAAGCGCACTGCCCTCATACACTAGCCCCACGCACTGGACCCCTCCATAGGGGAGGAGTTCCAGTTTTCCATAGAGGATAAAAGCACGCACTGAGTGCGTGATCAATGTACTTTTGTTTGGGGAACGAGCGCACTTCCCTCATACACTTGCCCCACGCACTGGACCCCCGTATAGGGGTGGGGGTCCAGTTTTCTATATAGGATGAAATCACACACTGAGTGCATGATCAGTGTACTTTTGTGTGGAGAACAAGCACACTGCAGTCATGCACTAGCTCTACGCATTGGACCCCCTCCCCTCATAAGGGGTGGGGGTCGAGCTTTTCATATAGGAAAAAATCACACACTAGACAGGTGCACTTGAAAACCAGTGCAGAAAAAGGCCCCCAGCAACCATACCTCTTCTGTTGTGGGACATACCATTCCCGAGGGACAAGTTGTCCACAAACTGCTGGGCAGTCGTCTTGGCTGCTTCAATTGCACAGTACAACATCTACTCGTGTATCAAGAGCATGGACTTGCAGTTGATAGGGAGATTCAAGAACATGCAGCAAACATTCAAAAACAAGAGCAACGACTTCAACTGCTAGAAAGAAACAATGCGGAGGATCAAGGAGCTCAAGGAGAAGCAGTTCAGGAGACTCAGGGTGCAGGAGAGGGTGTCCAAGGGGAAGAATTGTTCCTCAACCACAGGTGGTGCCACTTGCATCGTTCCCTTTAAGTCTAGGAGAATTCTGTGACTATGTTAAGGGATGAAGAGAAAATCATCAGAGAAAATTGGTGGACCGGAATCTGCACGTTATTTCAGATTTCAGAAAGACATTTGGAAATGACAGTTTTCAGGCATCCAAGGTTCCAATTATGGCACTGGATATGGACAAGGCAGGTTGGTCTCAATGAGACACCCTGTTCAGCAGCCACATGCATCACCATCACTTCAGTGACCTCAACAACATGCTGCCCCATTTGGATGACCGGATAATTTTTTCAAGGCAATGGCCCACTTCTCAATGTTGGGAAGTTGGGAACCATGTTCATATCAACAGATCTTCCACAAAACATGCCAGGTCTTGACCCCAACAAGCGATGATGGCACAACATAAAACCAGTCAAGCCTTAGCTACTCCGCCTCTTTCCCCACGAGAAGCACTCCTAACTCCTCTTTCTGAGATATCACTGGATGATTCCTTGGAACAACCAGATACATCATCATACATTTCTGGATCAGAACTTGTGCCATCAGGAAAAAATTCACTTGAAGAGCTGTTTTTCTGCTCTATTGAGAGTGCATTTCTACTGGCTGCCAGAGTGCTTGCTTGGATCACGCATTTTTGTTGCACTAGGCAATGAACATAAAAACATCATGGTTTACAACACTTCATCCCATCAGTCCCCTCAAGGCATTGAGACTTGGAGATGAACGCATCATACCAGCCACTGGAACAGTGTGCATCAACATCAAAGTTAAGGGCAAGACTGTAACAAGATGGCTCCATGATGTCTTTTTTGTTCCAGATCTCTCAGCCAACTTGTATTCTGTTATTAAAATGAATGAAAAACATCTCAGGGTGATGTTTGACTTTGATCAGAGCTGCAATATCTACACTGCATCTGGTTTCCTTGCAGCTACAGCAAGCAGGAGAGGTAAGTTTACTTTTTTGCACACAGTTCATGATATCTCCACGAGCGGGAAACCTGAGCTGACCTTTTCTGTAGCTACTGGTGGAGAAGAAGCACAATGTTTTCACGCCATCACATAAGGACCTGCAGAGCTCTGGCACAGAATATTTGGACATCTTGGTTACTCCACTCTATCCAGGATGGTCCAAAAGAAAATGGCGCACTAACTACCAACTTCCATTGCACATCCAGCAGCTGGAAGTATCTGTGAAGGCTGCCTTGCAGGAAAACAAAGTTAAAATTCTTCTGAAAGCTACCCAATAATCCACAGAACTAGCAACCTTGAGCTCATCCACATGGATATAAGTCTTGTCCCTACAGGTTCCATCTGAGGACAACAGTATTCTCTGGTTCTGAAGGATGAAAAAACTCACTACACGTGGGCTTGCTTTCTTTGCCAAAAATCTGAAGCTGCTGTCATTATCATCACATGGACAAAGATGATTGATAACGTTACAGGAGATTCTGATAAGACAGCAGCACAGAGTCTTGTAACAGCACACTCCGAAGCTTCTGCAAGTTCAATGCAATCAAGCATGAAACCATGGACCCCTTCACGCCGTAGCAGAATGGATGAACCACAAACTACTGGAAAAAGCCCAAGCTCTGCTGCATGATGCTCAGCTGCTTAACACTTTTTTGGAAGAAGCAGTGAACACAGAAGATCATATTCATAACATTGTGTTGTGTCAACAGCTTGCAGATTTGGTCTCCCCTTACCAGGCTTGGACATTACATTGTCTGGAAGTCAGTTACTTTTGAGTGGTTGGGTGTACCAGCTATGACTGGGTACACCCCAGTCACTGAGAGAAAACTGACCCACATGTTTGAAAAGGATTCTTGGCCGGCTATGTAGTAGCTGGTCAGGCCTACCGACTCCATAATCTCATCACCAAACTTGTTTTCCTCAGCCAAAGTTTCCAGTTTGATGAACAACCAGGTCTCAAGCCTTCAGCAGAAGCAGAACCATCTGCAGCTTTTTCCAGAGATGTCTACCACTCTTCTGGATGATACATCACCAAATGATTTTCAGAAGGTTCAAGTCGACCTTGAGCCAGATGATCATGATGGAGTCATGCCTTCTGTTGTTCCTCACCTACCTGAAGATCAGAGTAACCCCCCTGTGCAAAGGATCAATCAAAATCACCCTCGTGACTGGCAGCCTGGACAGCCACCGTGCCCCTCTGCACGCATGGCTGGTCTGGCTGGACTGGCAGAGTTGACACCTTCTCACAATGCTGATTTTCTGGACTACCTTTATGGTTGACCCCATAAGATACAGGAATGCTCTCTCCGGGCCTGATTTAGCAGAATAAAGCAGCAAGAAACTGCTGTTGAAGAGCATGAAAAACTTCTCAAGAAGCACACTTTGGATCTCGTGCAGCCACCACCAGGTGTGCCCATTGTCTCGTGAAAATAAATTTTCAAAACCAAACTAGACTTAGCAGAGGAACCCTGTCGCTACAAAGCACGACTTGTGCCTTGTGGCTACAATAAAATCCACGGAATCAATTACAGTGACACATCTTTGCCAGTGGTGAAACATTCATCAATCCGGGTGATTCTGGCTCTGTAAGCCAGTCTAGGCTGGCACCTACACCAGGTGGATGTAAACTCCCCCTTTTTTAATGAGGAACTTGAAAATGATGTTTACATGTCTCTGCCTGAGGGCTTCACGCAACTTGTGGAGGGAGGATTGGTTTTAAGGTTGCACAAAGCACCATACAGCCTCAAACAAGCACCTCGGTAGTGGAACAAAGAAATCCAGGACTTCTTTCTTCAAATGCAGCAGCTGCACTCCAATCACTCGTTCTATTAAAAAGGCAGCTTTGGTGTGAGTTATGTTGATTATCCTATCCTATATGTTAATGATCTCATCCTGTTTGGCAACTTTATGGCTGAAATCAATGCATTCAAGAGATCAATTTCCTCCACCTTCGAGATGACTGACATGGGTCCTTTGAAGTATTGTCTTGGGATTCAAGTCAGCCAAGATGCTTCACAAATCAAGATCTCCCAAGACTCATACGTGAAGCGTATGGCCTCTACATTTGACTTGGACACTCCACAGCCCACAGAAACACCTCTCACCCTGGATCATGTAACACCAAACATGCTCACTGATGCCCACAAATTCTGGACCTACCCAAGTCTGGTGGGCTCATTGATGTATGCATCCATGGGCACAAGACCTGACATTTCTTATGCAGTTGGACTGCTGAGTCAAGGTTGCAAGGGGCCATTTCCTGCAGGCCAGGAGGTGTATCAAATATTTGCGCTGTTCATCAGCTGTGAAAATTCACTGTGCACCACTGGTTGGTGTCACTCTCAAAGGTTACTGTAATGCAGATTCATCCGGCGACAAGGCAACAAGTAAATCAACATCTCGATATATCTTTCTACTTGCAGGTGGCCCAGTCAGCTGGAGGTCTAAGAAGAAATCAGTTGTGGCATTGTCTTCAACAGACACCGAGTACATTGCCACTAGTGAAGCAACACGAGAGGCAGTTTGGTTGCATATGCTGTTGGCAGAACTTGATTTTGATCAGCTCAAATCCACAACAGTGCACTGAAAAAACCAATGAACCATCGCACTGAGAGAGGATCCTGTGTTTCATGATCATACACAGTACGTGAAGAGGCAACATCATGATGTCCGGGATGCAGTGGCTGGTGGTAAAGTGAGCTTCGCATTTGGCGGCACAAAAGCTCAGGTGGAAGACGTGTTTAAAGAGGCTATGGATCACAAGAAGCATGATGTTCTGTGTAAAAGCATGGGTATGATCATGTGAGCATGACCTTGTAAATCAGACCCCCAATTTGAGAGGGTAAACAAGAGAATGAGCATGCCCTAAGCACTAACTGCACTCTGTGCTATGCATGTCCCTTGCAGCTGTCAGATTCAGTGATGAAACATACCAGCAATGAACGGGGGTGAATTGTAGACTCTCTGTAACATTACTCACTCAGTGTGAATTTGAGGCCATGAATGAGCTTAAGTAATGACACACTTAGTAAGAAACAAAGAAAATTCCCATTGAGTGTAGATTTTGTGACATGGAAGGGGATCCATGGTAGAGTGCTTCTTGTTTTTTTTTTTTTTTCTGGATGTTTCATTTTTCACAATACTCATTGGCTTACAAGGGGAGGAAATGTTGAAAATGTAGACTGTGGTTTGTGTGCTTAATGCCAAAAAAAGGAAAATTGACAAGACGAAGGTTCTGATGAGGGAAACCTATCCCTCCACTGAGCCTCTGGCCCCTATGCCTAAGTACCCTACGTCTACTCTCTGCTGGGATTGAGAGAGAGGTCTGAGACCGTGCTTCCCCGCCCATATGTACCTGTTCGTTGAAGTGAATATGCTCAAAGGCATATTTTACGCCCCAATGTTTTGTGTTGGCACATGCAGTGGCCCATCGAAAACAGGTGAAAGACTGCAAGAAAGTGGGGAGGAGGGCAAGAAAGTGTATGCGTTCATGGAAGTACGTGAAACCTGCACTGAACAGGGGAGGTAACAAGAGCCAGACAGGATACGATGACTTGATCTAATGATCCCCTCATATTATCCAATGGTGCATGGGCAGCTGAGGTAGATGCCTGGATATCCACCATCAGAAGTGGATGTGGGAAAGCAAGTACAGTACAACTGAAAAGTGGTGGACGCCGAGTGTGACAGAAGAGCCATCTCCTGACGGTAGCCTGCCAATTTTCACTGGGCATCCGTAAGAAAAGAAGCGTGAGCCAGGCAGGAGGTATGCTTTAAGATAGAGACTAGTATAGTTCATCTTCTGTTGGAGTAATGCTCCTCACCATGGCAGGAGTGACTCCAAAAAGGAACACCAAAAAGACAAGCCCAAGTGGCTTAGTGGTTAATGGTGTCCACCTCTAGAGGCAGGGGCCCAGGTTCAGGTCCCACAAGATGAATTTCTTCCCTGCCTCAAGGGAGGTGGAAAATAGATGTCAGGAATCTAGCTCAACCTCTAAAGTTCTTCCTTGAGTTTCTAGAAGGCTAGGGTAAGGTCCACAAAGGTGGCACACCTTCTAGAAGGGGTGACTTGTCCTACAAGGCATCTAGAGGTCTCTTGCTCTTCTGGATACCTTCCCTCCTATTAGAAACAAGCTGAGGAATCTAGGAAGAGGCAAAAGCTTCTAGAGGAATGAAGGGATGTCTTCCTAGGTTGGAAAAAAGACAGCCTACCAAGGGCCACTCTAGAAGCCATAGAATCTACTTGCAAGCTTCCAATGAAGCATGCTTTGGTGTTCAGGAAAGCTTAGATCAGTGGTTATGAAATGCCACTGCTTGTGAGCCCTGAACAAGATTTCATTCTCAGTCAATTGAGGCCAAAACTATTGCCTCACTCTCTTGAGCTTGTCAAGGGTAAGAGTCTACTCCGCCGGAGAGAGCAACAGCTGAGGTGAAGGAGGCATACAAGAAGCGCAACAAAAAGGCGTTTTTGCTCGTTGTGTCCGCGTTATGCCCATCACAACTTGGGCACATCCAAGGATGCAACCTGGCCGCAAACGCATGGTCTAAACTCTGCTCCATCTACCAGTCAAGCAACCTCGCCAATCAGCTCTTCATCTTCAAACGGCTCGTCACCCTTAGAGCCAACGAAGGTGAAAACATCTCGGAGATCATGTAGTAGATTCAGTCACTCGCAGCAGAGTGCGTGGCCACTGGTTGGGAGGTTGACTCTCAGTTGCAAGCTATGATCCTCCTTCTGGCATTGCCGGACAGTTGGAGTCCCATGATCACGGTCCTTGGTGGCTGGCCTTCCGACGAGCTGAAGTACCCGAAGGTTGTTGAGTACGTGTGCAATGAGTGGATGCAACGCGGCGGGCGAGAGAGTGCAGCGGCATCAAGTTCTTCGTACACAGTTCATCCTTCTTATGGAGGCAGAGGCGACAAGTGGAAGATTGCCAAACATGGCACCAAGAAGGGTGACAAGAAGGGGGAGTGCTTCAACTACGGTGAGTGCCACTATGCACGCAACTGCCCCAGGAAGAAGCCACACCGGTTGCAACGGGGTGGGAAGAAATACAAGCAGGCCCTCATGGCGTACAACTCCACCGATGTGAAGGATCCGAGAGTTGCCGTCATTGACTCCGGATCAGGCCGCCACACGCAATGCAACACGGCCGCATTTGTCACCTACGATGCCTCGGAGAGACGCATGACGGTGGCCAATGGCAAAACAGAGGTGGCCACCAGTGAGGGTAACGTCCGCATTGAGTCCATTGTGGATGGCAAACCTGTCACAGCCACAATCCACAACGTGCTCCACATGCCCAACTTTGGGGCAAACCTGCTCTCCGTCAGCTACCTTACCAACGAGGGACTTGAGGTTCTCTTCACAAAGAAGGAGGCCGTCATCCTGAAGCAGGATAAAGGCAAGGTTTTTGTGTGCGCCAAGAGAGAGAGGACGAATTATACCTGCTACGTGCAAAGATCCTCAGCAGTCGGGCGGGGTCCAACGCCGCCAATCTTGCAACGAAGGGTGAAGGAGACCTAGACCTGTGGCATCAGTGAGTTTGCCACATTTCCCTATCGATGGTGAAAGAGATGGAAAAGAGAGAGGTGGTGTGGGGTCTCCAAATCAGTGGCCTTGATAGAACCAAGGAGACCGTGTGTGAGCCGTGCGTTGTTGGCAAATCAACGCAGCAGCTGTTTGTGGCAAAGGGGACACGTGCATCAACAAAGGTAGAAGTGGTACACACAGATGTGTGTGGACCACTTGAGAGCTCCATCGGTGGAGCTCGCTACTTCCTCACCTTCATCGACAACCACAGCTGCAAACAGTACCTCTACCTCATGAAGCAGAAGAGCAAAGTCCTTGCATGCATGCAAGAGTTTGTGGCATATGTTGAGCGGCAGACAGAGTTGAAGGTGAAGGCGTTCTGGAGCGACAACGGTGGTGAATATGTAGGCTGCCTTGGGTGGATGAAGAGCAAGGGGATTGAATGGAAGAAAACAACTCCACACTCCCCGCTGCAGAATGGCGTCACAGAGAGAGCGAACTGCACAATCCTTAATGTGGTGTGATCCATGCTGAGCGACGCCGGCCTTGCACAACGATACTGGGCGGAAGTGACACGGACAGCGGCATACATAATGAACCTTACACCGACCAAGCCGTTGTAGGATAAGGAGAGCAAGGCGTGGAAGACACCACAAGAGGTGTGGAGCGGGAGGAAGCCGGCAGTGGGACACCTCCGCACATTTGGTTGTATTGCACATGCGGTTGTGCAGGCACGTGAAGGGCGGAGCAAGCTGGACCCACGAACCCCCCGGTGTATTTTCCTTGGGTATGAAAGCAGAAGCAAGGCGTGCCGCCTCTTTGACCCAAGGAGGCAGCAGATTGTGCGGAGTCGCGATGTCACGTTCGACAAGAAAAGCCGTTGGACGGATGAAGAAGCAGGTCTCTCCAAAAGGGGGGAGTGGCTGCCACTCCTTGAGAGGGAGACGCAGGAGGACGTGAATGAGAGAGACGTCCTTACAGTAGCAACAGCTAGAGAGGATCGTCCGGGGGATGGGCGAGTGGCAGAATTTGTTCCGGCCAGTTCAGATGAGGAATCAGAAGCACCGGAGATGGATGTAGAGGCGGAGAGTCGGCCAATGTCTCCAACGTCTCCAAGACAGGGGGAGCAGGCGCTTGGAGAAGATGGCGCCAAAAGGGGACAGCAACAAGAACGACTGCCTCAACAGGCCCGAGTGAGCAGTCGTGTCCAAAGAAGGACAAAGAGGTACGATGCTGACAAGGGCATTTAAACTTGGTTTGCACAAGTCTTTTTCACGCAAGAGGAGCATGAAGGATGCACTGCACTAGAACGATGGGGCTGAGTGGGAGGGAGCAATAAGTAATAAGCTCGCCTCCCATGAGAAGAAAGACTCCTGAGTTGCAAGTTGAGCAAGGACGACTGCCACGGCTGACGCGCAAGGGGGAGATTGTTGGAGAGATGCTCCTCACCATGGCAGGAGTGACTCAAAAGAGGAACACCAAAATGACAAGCCCAAGTGGCTTAGTCATTAATGGTGTCCACCTCTAGAGACAGCGGCCCGGGTTCAAGTCCCATTGGATCAATTTCTGCCGTGCCTCAAGGGAGGTGGAAACTAGATGCCACGAAGCTAGCTCAACCTCTATAATTCCTCCTTAAGGTTCTAGAAGGCAAGGTGATGGTCGAGAGAGGTGGCACACCTTCTAGAAGGGGTGAATTGTCCTAAAAGGCATCTAGAAGTATCTTGGTCTTCTGGATACCTTCCCTCCTACTAGAAGCAAGCTGAGGAATCTAGGAAGAAGCAGAAGCTTCTAGAGGAAGGAAGGGATGCCTTCCTAGGTGGGAAAAGGACAACCTACCAAGGGCCACTCATGAAGCCATAGAATCTGCTAGAAATCTGGCATGCTTTGGTGTTCCGGAAAGCTTAGATCAGTGGCTATAACATGCCACTGCCTGTGAGCCTTGATTGAGAGTTTATTCCCAGTTAATTGAGGCAAAACATATCGCCTTACTCTATGACCATTTTTCTGCAATCCTTAGAACCAGTTGCCTCCACAGTTTCAGTCTCTCCAAAAAACATTGGTTATGTGAACCAACCATTGCTAGGGACCTTCCAGGGTGCAAACTCAACCTCAGGCCAACAAAAGGAACAAGAGAGAAAGGAGGGTTTAGAATATGAAAAAAAATCAGTTGGACGGACAGATTGATGTAGACATGGATGGACAGACAAACAAACGAATGAGAAGGCAGACATAACGACATATATATGGATGGCGAACAAAAGGGCAAATGCATATTTTGACAGGTGGAACAATAGTGATGGAGGGGCAGGGGGAGTGGCTAGGACGTAAGGGAGGAAAGAGGAGGGCAGGTCTAGGGTAGGAGGGAGAGGAAAGCAAAAAGGAGTGGTGGAATGGAAGTAAGAGAGAGGGTGGAGTGAGGTAGAAAGAAAGAGAGAGAGAAAGAAAGAGAGAGAGAGAGAGAGAGAGAGAGAGAGAGAGAGAGAGAGAGAGAGAGAGAGAGAGAGACAGAGAGAGAGAGAGAGAGAGAGAGAGAGCGAGAGAGAGAGAGAGAGAGAGAGAGAGCGAGAGAGAGAGAGAGAGAGAGAGAGAGCGAGAGAGAGAGAGAGAGAGAGAGAGAGCGAGAGAGAGAGAGAGAGAGAGAGAGAGCGAGAGAGAGAGAGAGAGAGAGAGAGAGCGAGAGAGAGAGAGAGAGAGAGAGAGAGCGAGAGAGAGAGAGAGAGAGAGAGAGAGCGAGAGAGAGAGAGAGAGAGAGAGAGAGCGAGAGAGAGAGAGAGAGAGAGAGAGAGCGAGAGAGAGAGAGAGAGAGAGAGAGAGCGAGAGAGAGAGAGAGAGAGAGAGAGAGCGAGAGAGAGAGAGAGAGAGAGAGAGAGCGAGAGAGAGAGAGAGAGAGAGAGAGAGCGAGAGAGAGAGAGAGAGAGAGAGAGAGCGAGAGAGAGAGAGAGAGAGAGAGAGAGCGAGAGAGAGAGAGAGAGAGAGAGAGAGCGAGAGAGAGAGAGAGAGAGAGAGAGAGCGAGAGAGAGAGAGAGAGAGAGAGAGAGCGAGAGAGAGAGAGAGAGAGAGAGAGAGCGAGAGAGAGAGAG
>SZWC01003533.1:94898-118437 GCA_023375785.1 Penium margaritaceum
GACAGACAGACAGACAGACAGACAGACAGACAGACAGAAAGATTCACAGACATACAGACAGATAGACAGAAAGAGAAGGAGAGAGAGAGAGAGAGAGAGAGAGAGAGAGACAGACAGACAGAGACAGACAGAGAGAGAGAGAGAGAGAGAGAGAGAAACAGAGAGAGAGAGAGAGAGGGATAGAGGAGGGATAGAGAGAGAGCAAGTGAGAGATAGGGGAAGAGAAAGGGAGAGAGAAGATAGAGAGAGAGATGGAGAGAGAGAGAGAGAGAGAGGGGGGAACAAGAGAGGAAGGAAGGTTTGGAATGTAAAAAACAAACATTTGGACGGATGGATTGATGTAGACATGGATGGAAAGACAAAAAGATGGATAAGAAGGCAGATAGGACGACATGTGGATGGATGGAGAACAAATGGGAAAATGCACATTTTTACAGGTGGAACGATAGTGATGGAGATGCAGGGGGAGTTGCTAGGACGTGAAGGAGGAAAGAGGAGGGAAAATCTAGGATAGGAGGGAGAGGAAAGCAAAAGGGAGGGGAGGATCGCAGTTCTTGGGCTACGCTTGCTTTTCCCTACCAAAAGGGAGGATTCGCCAAGCGTAGCCCAAGGTACACTTGCCGAAGCGCAGGCCTCACCCACTGCAGAAATGCCCAACGCATCCATGGTGCGCACTCGCCGTGGCGCCTTCCTTCACATGCAAGGCGCCTTTCCGAAGGCGCAGACCGCATTGCACGTAGTGTAGGGGTCCCCTGCACTGTTTTGACACACTTTCCCCATTTTTGGGTTGATTTTGGTGATGGGGTGTGACGAGGTTTGAAACCTGTCCGTGGACCTGCAGTCAGAATTTTGACAGTCCCTGAGTAACAAAGTGCACTTCTGAGTTTCGGATGCCGAGCCAGGATTTTGGCCAAGTCCCTTAGTAACAAACTCCACTACGGGATCTGGTGGATTATCCACTGGACACCTCGGTACTCACTCAGATGGACATTTGTTACTCGGTCCGGTCGTTTGTTCCCCAGAAGTCAAGTTGAAGCCGGTTCCCAGAGACACCAAGCACACCCCAAATTTGGAAGCTCATATCTCCCTCGATACTTGTCCGATTCCGGTGAAACAACTTCCACTGGATTCAACAACTTGTCAACCCTCACATGCAGGCATCTTATGATCCAAGAAATTCTTTAGCCCCTAGATCCAACTGCAAGGATTTTCCTCTCTCTGGCGACTCGTCTGCGCCTCCCAACACCGCACTTCGGCATGCGTAGGGGCAATTTTTCACCGTTATCCCCCTTGCACTTTCCATGCCCGCTGCTCCAGCTTCCTCTCACTCGTATTCTGCTGCGCCCTCCAACCCATCAGAGCTAGTCATCCCAAGCCCGTCCACGCTCATTGTGTGCCGGTTTGCAGGTTGCGCTTTGGTCAAGCAATCTGCAAGCATGTTGTGCATGCTGCAATGCTAGAGCACCACCTGCCCCTTTACCACCATGTCCCATGCGTAGTGATAACTCACGTTGATGTCCTTCGTTCTCCTGTGCTCCTTCAGGTCGTTGGTCAGCGAGATGGAGCCGGTGTTATCCTCCTGAATGCTGAAAAATCATTGGTTGGACCTGTAGATGCCAAGGGGTGCCAGACTTGCTCTTAGCAAAACGATTTGGAGGATTTTATGGGAGTCATCCACGTGCACATCGGCATGCTCATCAAGCGTTTTTTTAGCTTCTGCATGCTTCTCAGTTTTGCCAACTTGAGTGTGGTTTACCTTGGGTAACACAGTTGCCATTCCCATTGCTATCTTGCTCGCAATGGCAACCCCCATGATATGGAGTCCACCAAGAATGTATGGTGAGGCCGTCACCATTTTACCCTCGTTCACGCTTAAGTGGTCTTGGACTTTCTGTGCTATCGTGCGTGAAGCTAGCACGTCAAGACCCCTTTGTGACAGATCTTCTCACAACCTTGGAGAGGTGTCTCCCCTTGTGGTGTTAGTCTTTTATTTCAAAATTGGTATGGCCATTAGAGAAATAGTTACATTTTACTACGCTGCCACGAATGGTACAACCCCGTGGCAAACATTCATTTTTTTCCAAGGCCGCCACTACCGGCACAAACAAGTTTCAGAAAACAGTTATAGCCTGCCATCATGGTCACACAAACACGTGGATTTGATGCCAAATTCTGACGTTGTGACTCACGGCACTATGTAGCATGTACAACCTAGGAAAAAACAAATGACGACAAGAATAAAACAAGATATGATAAGGGAGGAGGAGAGGATGAGTGTAACTCTAGTCTAGATTTTGCATCCCCACACACTTCCCCCTCATTTCTCTTGTCTTCTCCTTGTCTTCTAGCCTTTCTTGGCCTCCTCTAGATTCAACTTTATGCCCCTTTCACCTCCTTGATGATGTCTCCCACTACGATGGGAGGCCTTACAAAAATTTCTGTTGTCGCCTTCCTTTGTCATGGCACCCTCTCAGTCCTTCCACATGGCACCTTTGTTGAGGAGAACACCATGTACCAATCCTGGGACCAAGGAGGAAGGGCAGGAGGCTGAAAGGAGGAGAAGGAGGGTCGTTTTGAAGTGGGCACTCCCCGCCCCGTCCCACAAAAAGTCCCCTTTTTTCAGGCATGCTCAGGGCCTTGTCTGAGTTTCAGAAGCATTTTGGTCTATTTCCGAGTTTAAGAAATTCAGATCACTGTCAAAATTGGATCTACTCAACCATGGATGAAGAGAGGGTGAAGATAGAGCATACAAGCCTTTCTGAGCCTGCGTGTGGTGCACGCCGGCGCAGGGGGGTGTTTTGCTCACACCTACATGCATGAATTTTGAACACCCCGTACAAGGGTGGTGGTCCTCCCTAGACAAATGGCCTGTAGGATACACTGTCTGTTGAGGGGAACTCTTGGGGGAGACCACCTGACGACGGTCTTGGTCATCGGTGGATGACTCTCACACATTCTAAAGACTTCAGATTATCATCCTACACTATGTAGTTGCTTTCAATTTTTTTCCTATTGTATTAGAAGCCCTGGCAAAAATATTCTTGATGTCTCCATGAGCCAAAAGCCCCAAGTGACCCATAGAGGGGGCACTGGCATCGTAATTGTGCAAAATGCTCTATTGTTCTAGCCAGGCGTAGGACAAGCTGGGGCATGCATGCTCATGACATGGGAGCAGTTATAGCAAGCCATCGGAGATTGTTTTGATGTTGTGAACGCTTCCATGGTCGCACGCAATAAGTTGAAGTAGCTGAAGCACATTGGCTTGTTCCAGCATCAGACGCGTTTTGTTAGCACTTTGCACAGAGGTTGATGACATCAACGAGCCAGAGATGGAGGAAATTTTCCATGACCCTTTGAACGAAAAGACTTTTTGCTCACTGAATCTCCACATGTAAACGGCACTAAGTGGCATTATGGAGTTTCAAGTAATGGTGGCAACTTCTGAGCACATGGACACGCTGCGGTACCATCAAGGATGTTTCCATGAAAAGCAAGAGAGGTTTTAGCATTGATTGCATCACCAACAAACTGACCCCATGAACATCGACGCAGTGCAATCAGACCAGTGGCAGAGAAAGCCCCATGGTAGAAACTGTTTGATCTGCTGGAAGCTTGGGTAGCACAAGAAGGATTGCAAGAAGAAGCAGCAAGGTAATGGAAACCAGCAGTGAGTGACGGATGGCCAACTCCTTGGAAATCTTTTTCCACATCAGAAAACACCAGCCCCGATAGTCTTCAACAACCACGGGGCTGCCGAGTGTATTACTGTAGATCAAAGGGAGTGCAAAAATTCTAGGAATCCTCTTGAAAGCTGCAATCTGATGGCAGGGGACGCCAGAATCACCATTGAACAAAAGATATGTTGGATTGAAGCATGTTGCACTTCTTCTTTAGTGACAAAATCGCTGAAGAGTTGAGGCTTGCATGCCAACCTGGGAAGCCAACTAAGGCCAAGTTGGTGCAAGGGGATCTGGTGTGTGGAATTCATCTTAAACCTCTTAGGTCTCTCTGGGAAATCTGTTGTGCGAGGTGAGCTTTCGCACATACCTACGATGCCATTCTGGGGTGTGACTGGCTGCACCAGTGATATCGTGCTGTGGTTTTAGTGCGTAGAAAGCTACAAGTAAAGAGAAATGGAGAATGGATTTTTTTTCCACTGTGGGCTCTGGAGAATGACTCCAACGTACCATGATTGAAGTGTTGCAAGAACAAGGGGGACCAAGTGTACCTTGTGTGCGTGCAAGAAAAGGAAAGAGCTGAAGAGGTGGAAGTGTTGGCAACATAGGCAAAGCAACAAGAAGGAAGGCAACTGAAAGTTCCAGCAGCAGAGTTGTTGGAAGGCATCAAAGGATTTCAAGACAGCTATGCTAAAATGTTTCCTACCAAGCTACCAATGGTTCTATTACCAAAGAGGTACATTGAAAACAAAATTGAGCTGGTTTTAAGAGCAACTTGGATTCTATGTGCTCCTTGTCACATGAGCGGTAAGTGAGCAACTGAGGAGAGTTCATAAAGACTCGCTTGTACTCAGGATATCATCATATTGATGTTGTAAAGAAGGACGTGGAAACAGCAGTATTTTGAACACTGTATGGTCATTTTGACTACTGTGATGCCATTTGGATTGGCCAATGCTCGAGCTACCTTCATGAGCCTCATGAATACGATCTTCTACCCTCACATGAACCCGTTCCTGGTGGAATTCCTTGACGAAATCCTCATCTACTCCCAAAATCCATGAGCGCATCAGCGACACCTTTTATAGATCTTCCACATTATTCAAAGAGAGAAGAGCTTTCTAAGCACTACCATTATCAGTGTGGATGGAAAATTCAGACATGCATTGCCTATTCAAGCATGGCTATGGCATGAATGGGGATTTTATGGGGGTTGTGTTGAAAGATGTCACGTGAAATGGAGTGTATTGGCAAAGGGGAAAAGAGCAGAAGATTCTTGTGCTGAACTATGCACCAGTGAAGCAAATGTCGCTGAATGAGGTTCCCAAAACTCACTACTTGGGTCACTTTTGCTTTCAACAAGATGCTCAAAGCCTTGCCACTCAAGTACTAGTAGTAGTATTGAATGCAAGAGGTTTGTCAGCAGCTGTGATGAATTTCAATGCATCAAATCAAGAAGAACTAAGCCACTAGGAGAGCTACAAACATTGCGTGTACCACAACAGCCATGGACAAACATCTTGATTGAATTCATTGGCGGGCTACCTACAATGCAGCAGGGCAAAAACACGGTGTTGATTGTGGTGGATCAGCTCTTGAAGATGGAAAACTTCATCGCACATCCAGAGAGCATCACATCTACTTTTACAGATCAACTTCTCCTCACTCATGTCTTCAAGCTGCACGGAGTGACGCAATCGGAGGTCTCAAATCCTGATCCACAATTCTCTCAAGCATTCACATGCTCATCCCCTCCCCTCAACTTGCTCACTCCATGGGGCAAGGAGGAGAGGGTGGGGTCAAGGTCACTGGCCTTGACCCTTGAGGCCTTGTGGAATCCTGGCCACCATTCAAGTGGCCAGCTCGATGTGCAGCCAGCAGGTGGCCAGCCGATCACCTGAATGGCACCTGGTCGTCCAGCCGGCCTGCTGCCAAGAGCTGGCCGGTAGCCAACGAGTGGCTGGCCACCTGCCAGCCCTTGCTTTGGCAAGTGGTAGCCTCTGGCTAACCCCTCATTGTTGCAAGGTGGGAGGACCAAACGCACCCTCCCACCCTATCTTAAATTTTTTGGTGGATGGGAAAGTAGTTTATTTGGACAACTTCTACCAGTAAGTGTTTTGTATGAATGATTCATGGTACAAACAGATGACACAGACCTGCAGGAAATCATGCACAAGGATGTGGTGAAACATTTTTTCACAATGTTATGAGGCTAAGGGTATGCTGTAGACCAAACCTGCAAATTGGGTTTTCATTGAGTTCTTGGGATGATTTCCCAGAGACTTTGCAAACCAGTGTTGCCATCAAGACCCCGAACATCGGTACATAGATGCTAACATCGATGTATCGATGTATCATGCCATTCTTACATCGATGTACACTGCCTATGAAGAGGCAAATTCACAGCATCTGCTTGGCCAAATTGCAGCTAAACTTCTTCTGGTCACTTTGAACAGTTTTCTAACTGCCGTTTTTGCCCTTAATCATGGAAGCACTTTCATCTCATCTGGTGACATAGTGGAAAATTGGCCATACGTACATCTACTTGGGTGTAGCTATATCCATTTGCACCAAGTCTACATTTGAACAGAGTACCACATTCCCGGTCCATGATTGAGCTTGTCATGTTTCTAGTGCCAATTGCAGAAAACTTATGTCAGCATGGCAATAAAGCAAATGCAACGATACAATTGTCAATTGCAGCATGGAAGATATCATCATCCAATTTTCACATGCAAGTTTGAGCAGGTTCACAAACATCCCAGCCATTGGAGAGCACATAATGCCATGCCTACCCAACATAAAAGGACCATCGTCATCATGTGCAACCATTAAAGAAGGCACATTGCATGCCATGATAAGTGGTATGCTCAACCTGTAAAACACAACATGAAAGTTATGCTGTTCCATTGCGCTTCCTCTGCTTGCCCCCGCTTGCGCCAGCACCACTTGCACCGCGAGCACCGCCAGCACCACCTGCACCGCCACCAACTCCAGCACCACTAGCACCACCAGCAGTGCCAGCACCGCCAGTCATCACCTTCCTGCTGAGCCTCGTGTTGCTGACGGCAGTTCCAGTAGCAGTCCCAGACCCCTGGGCTGCTGTCACAGATGATCCTCCTCCTGCATTTGCATCCTCAGCACCATCTGCTCGCTCAGCAGCTGCTGCATGAGCATGGGCTGCAGTCCGAGCCGTGCCGGTTACTGCTGTAGCAGCAGCCTGACCTGTTGCAACCTGCACAAGCAGAGCCTCCACTGCTTCGCGGCTACGGATTGGGCGGGCGTAGCTTGGGCTGTCTTCTGCTTCAGTTCCTGGAGCTGAATCCTGGCTGCCAGCCGCCTCCTCATTCCCATTGCCCTCTTCTTCCTCCTCACCCTCCTCCCCCTCCTCCTCGTCTTCCTCCACTCCCATCCCTTCCTCACCCTCCTCCTCCTCCGGAATGTTGGTGAGCTCAGTTAGCTCGCCATCATCTTCACTGTCCGAGTCGTCCTTGTCCTGCAGCCAGTTAAAGTCTGTCGCCCTGCGCTTGCTGCGGCACTTGTACTGCTTGCGCAGACGGACATTGCAGCGCACCAGCAGTTCAAGCGTGCTCACACTCAGCCGGTTGCGGCGTGCCGTATGGATGAGCCCGTGCGCACTGAAAGCACGCTCACACTCGGAAGAAGAGCATGGCTGAGTCAACAGCCGCATGGCCAGCTTGCGCAACTGAGGCATGGCACCGAGGTACAACTCGTGCCACTCGTGAGCAGGCAACAGACCAGTGCTCACCTTCAGCACTGCTGCTTTGGCATGAGTGTTTGCCTTGGGAGTCTTCAATGGATCCACCTCCACAGCGGTTTGACCGTTCTGGAAGGCACGGATCTGGCTTTGAATGGCGTCATGGTCGGCCTCGGGGACAAGTGCATCCACGACGACCGACCAAGCAGTCACGGTCTCTGCATCCCCACTGAGATTGTTCCCGAAGTGCGAGGGGTGCAGACGACGGGCTGCGGCATAAAGAGGGCATGCCATGTCAGATTTCCACCTAGCAGACAGGCAGCCCATGGCAAACTGCACATGGGCGTGGGCGACACGTGCAGGCTTGTTGTTGCATCTTGGCTCTGCGAGACCGCGCAGCTTCTCCATGCAATCAAGCAGTCCCTCATAGATGTCAGCAACGCCCTTCCCCGGGTGGTCTGCAATGCGGAGAACGTGAACAAGAGGAGCAAGCAGGTCACGCATTTCCCTCAGCTGCACCCAAAATACCCGCCTGCGTACCAAGGACCGCACCACCTTCTTGCGGCCCTGGAACCCTGCCTCACGATGCTCACCCATGCTCGTCCATTCACTGCTGTTCACCATCTTCAGCAGGAATGGGCGCATGTCCAGCAAGCGCTGAACGACGATGTGCGCCGTTGCAAACCGTGTGTCACACTTGGGCAGCAGCACCCGTCCGCCACTCTCCTGCTTCAGCCATGTCCGCGGCATGTCATTATTGTGGAAGAAGGTCACCAGCTTCTCGGCCCTTGACAGAACTGCTGCACCCCAATCCGTCTTGCCGATGTCCTTCATAAGGAGGTCGATGTTGTGGGCGCAGCAGCCCTGGAAGAAGAGGTGGGGGTACTTCTCCTTGAGGTCCTCGAAGGCCCTCTTGTTCACGTTCGTGTTGTCGCAGATAACCCCAACGATGTTGCCCTCTCCCACCTCCACAATGGCGGCTTCAATCATCGCCGCCATGTGGTTTGCATTCCGCACAACGCCACTAGCATCACGTGAGAACACGTGACATGACCCCTGAATGTTCACCGCCATGGCATTATAGATTGGCCGCGACTGCTCGTCGGCCCACTCATCCACTGCCACAGAACACCCATAAATCTGCCACTGCTGCTTCAGTGGCTCGTCCATAGCCTCCAGTTCCTTGTCCAGCCGTGGCAGTAGGACCCCCACCACCTTGTCCCTGTGGGGTAGGCGGAATGCCGGTGTCGTGTGCTTGGCGTTGCCGACGACCTCCATCATCACGCTCTGCTTGCAGAAGGAGATTGGAAGCGCGCCGATTGCCATAAGCTTCACAATGGAAAGTTGGCATTTTTCGTTGTTGGCCTGCGCAGTGAACCTGTCCATGCTGCCTTGTCTCATGCCGGCCATGCGGTTAACATCCACAATAGGCATGCTTCTGAGAATGCCCATGGCGGTCTCGGCTGCTAGGCGGGTGGCTGCGGCCTGTCGAGCAGCTTCAGCCTCCTCCTCGGAGTCAACTGCTGCAATGTTCGCCCTCTCCCGCTCTGCAGCTCTTTCTCTATCTTCCCACAGCCGAATCCACGAAACTGGCTTGTCCCGCGTACCCCATGACTCGCCGTTGCCGTTGTACAGCCACGCGCTGTAGGGGCGCCATTCCCTTGTTGGTACTGGAGCCCGCTCCAAGCCAAGAGCGTCACGTGCCAGTGGCGGGGGGTTCGGGCACTTGGCAACATTGGCGTTCGCTTCGCCAAAGTGATCCCTTATGCGATCACAGGTCCCTGGAAGTTTGGAGCCGCAGGAGCCACACTGAAAGCCTGCTTTCTTCGTTGCAGTAGGCCATTTGTTCAAGTGGTGGGAGAGTGCAAGGGTTAGAAAGTCGCCCCTGCAAACTGGACCCTTCGGCGGGTTCAAAATTGGGACCTCGCATGTGCAAGGGTTAGAAAGTTGCCTGTGTTGCAGAGGAAGAAGGTGCAGCAGAGGTACTACCCGTGCAGGCCATTGCATCGGGGTTCAGGGGCTAGTGGCCCACGAAGTGGACCTATGACGTTCACGTCTAAGGCACTGCAGCCATCAGCTAATAGCTTGGTGGCTTGTGCCTCGACGTGGCCGTCGCTTCGCCAGCCCTACTAGGCTGAACGGACACCCGTCTGATCGTTGGAGTCGCTATCGCATTGTAGCCGGTGATTTGCACCAGCAGTCAATGGGAATCAACGGCCGTTTCAGAATTTGGTTTGAACTGGCGGGATTTGAAACCAACAGTGCTTCAATTGAACCAGTGGTCGTTCAAACCGGCGGTGGTTCGAACAACCCAACAGTGGTGCAATCGGTAGTTTGAAGAAACTGACAAGGTCGGATGGCACGATTCAGCCACCGTAGCAGGCTCTGTATGTGGGTTTGGCCAATGACGTGTTTGGTGCAGAAGCATCGTCCACGTGTGTGAGTCCTTCTGAAAAGTCAAAAGTATGTATGTTCTAAACGTGTGCCTAACTTGAGCAAAACCATGTGGAAAACGTTCAAAGCATGACTTCCAGATTTCTAAAAGCAATGTTTACGAAGTAAATCTCCAACCAATATCATCCACACACCGTGTGTGTACACCGTGGCCCAAGAATGATGGGAACGAAGAATGCGGTGCCAATGGAATATCTTCCATGAGTATTTTGGATGGATCCATGAAAAAAAGAACTTCGTTAACAAATAATGGAGATATCCGCCGATTGACGGCGGATGAAGGAAAGACCCCAACATTTCGATTCTGGTAAAGGGGGGTACTTTTCATATCATGTTATTTTCTCGACACGTATAGGAGTCGAACATGTTGTTCACGTGTTTAAAAAATCGTTCTTTGAAAATTTGAAAGAAAGGAGCTTTCATACCCGTAGCTTCAATAGAATGGGCGAGAAGTTGAACGTGCTTGTATGTATAATTCATTCTTGAACGGTTTCTGACATGACAGTATGCGAGAGAAGTAGGTCCTTACTTTCCTTAACTTTCATGAACCATTTCAACAACAGGGTGGACTGCCACATCGACAAGCGTCGGCGCATCGATGGCCGGCGACATGCTGCGGAGGTAAATTGTCGGTGGTCGTTCAACGGTCGTCCGAACAGTGGAGCACTTGTGCTCGCACGCTCTCGAAACTGACCTGGTGAAACAACGACATCGATGCTACATCGATGTAAATCGATGTACCGATGTCGCTGTATTGCCCATACAACGGACCGCGACGGTAACACTGTTGCAAACACACTTAACTTGCTGGAAAGTGGCCATTGCGAGTCAATATTCCTCACACATGGAACACAACACGATTTGTGGGCCCTGGTGGCCTGATGTCAGAAAGAGTGACAATGTGTTGCGATGATGCACCAGTTGCAGCTGCAGCTGCCGCTGCAGCTGCAGCTCCTATCCCTTGTTTTACCTGTGTCCCGCTCGGAGGCCAGCGTCCAGCATAGGCCTCTGCCCTCATCGCGTCCTCAGAGCACTGCAAGCCACGTCGGACTGCGTTAGCTTCTTCTTTGACTCCTGGTCCCAGCACAGGCTTTTTTGTGTACTTCTTCTTGGTGAAACCATTCTGACCACAAGTTTGGCACATGTAGTTCTTTTTGTGCCTGTCTTCACGGTTCTAGCTTGCGCTCTTTGGGCTACCTACCCCACGTTTTGGGCCAAACTGCATCCACTCCACTCCATCCTCCATCTTTTGTGATGCAGGATTCACGCCTGGCATGGGGTCCTTGTGAGAACAGTCCCACGATTCAAATGCAAGTTGTTTCGTTCGATTTGGTCCAGAAACGAGCATGCTAGCACTAAGTTTTCATGGCGGCCATGGCTGCCGCGTCAAAATCTAAGTTACGAGCTTAGACGAGTAAGAGCTCGTACGGCTGAGCCTCGAGCATCGAGACTCACCCGTCGGCCGGCGAGCGAAGCTCGCCGGCCCAACCTGTTCGAGTGAGGGGAATTCCCTCGCATGGCACCCAAAAGGTGCCGACTGCCCCCATCCATAGTCACAAACAAAAACACAAACTATACTACCCACTAGTCTAGCCCTAATCTAGGTTCTGCCCGGTACGGCGCAGACCGAACTGTCAGTATGAGGACAAACATAGGGTTCCCAAGGAATCCACCATAGTAGCCACGGCTGTCACTAGGGGTGGAGCTGAGGCAATGCTGTGAGAGGGCGGCAAGCGCACTAAGACACCAGATGGCATCCAGCGTGGGTCCAGCGTGGCTCACGGGGTGTCGCGGCCACTCTCTGGCTCAGCATGCCCTGCGCACTCAGGTGCACATCAGAAGGAAAATATATACAGAGAGGATTAACACGCCCCCTTGGACCTGAGTGCGGAGGGGATGCAGCCCAGCTGTGCAAGTTGCTGATGGAGGGCAGGGGATGGGAGTGCCTTGGTAAGGAAGTCAGCAAGTTGGGCATCACCACTAATTGGACATACTTGCACTGCGCCTGCCTCAACGGCTTCGCGAACAAAGTGATGTTCGACACTAAAGTTCTTTGTGCGAGGATGCAACACGCCATCATTCTCAGCAATGCAGCATGCGGCAGAGCTGTCGCTGTGCAATGCAACGGCATGTGTGTGCAACCCCAACTCCTCAAGCAGTTTTGCCAGCCAAATGCACTCACATCCCGCTTCACCCAACGCCATGTACTCAGCTTCAGCCACACTCCGAGCCACACACAACTGTTTGGCACTCCTCCACGTCACTGCTATGCCCCATACACGAAATACATAACCCCCACGGCTGCGAGCCCCACGATCACGAGCATAGTCACTGTCACAATACCCATCCAACAACGGATTCACAGAAGGCGCAAAAACCAGACCAAGATCAGCAGTGTCCATCACATAGCGAAGCAACTTCAACAATGCTTTGAGGTGTGAGCTTCGTGGTTGTTTGCTGAATTGTGCCAACACGTTCACTGCGCATGAGATGTCAAGTCGTGTGGTGGAGGCAAGATAGGACAGGCTTCCAGTGATTTGCCTGTAGAGTGTGGGGTCACAGTCCGGTCCGTTGTCCGTGGTGTTCACATCCAGGAGGTGTGCGTACACATCAGGGCTCATCGGTGATTGCTGTCGGGGTAGATGCTGTACCAAGTGCTGGAAGCGTGTCGTGAGATGTGCAATGAACCGTCCTTGGTGCAAGCTGAGTGTGCGAGCAGCTCTGTCCCTGGTGATGGTCATGCCCAAGAAGTTAGTGGCCTCACCCAAGTCCGTCATGCTGTAGTGTGTGGTGAGCAATTGTTTTGTTTCTGTGATGAGTGAGACCGAGGGTGACAGGATAAGTAAATCATCCACATAGACAAGCAAGGCGACTGGAAGACCATGCTCCCAGCGTAGGAAAAGAGAGGGATCACTCAAACTTTGGGTGAATCCTCCCGATCCAAGTGTGCGTCGTATTTCTTTGTTCCAGCAGCGCGGGGCTTGCTTGAGCCCATAAAGGGCCTTGAGAAGCAGCCACACACGGTCTGTCCCATCCTCAAACCCTTCTGGTTGTTCCACGTAGATCTCTTCTTCCAGTGGACCGTTGAGAAAGGCGTTCTTCACATCCATTTGGTGTATCTCCCAGTCCTCGTGAGCCGCCACACCCAGTAGTGCCCGACTTGTCCCGTATTTACCAACTGGGGCATATGTATCTGTGAAGTCCTGACCGGGTATTTGGTGGAAACCCTTAGCCACCAGCCTTGCTTTGTATATTTCAATGAGTCCTGCCAGGTTCCTTTTGAGCTTATAAACCCATTTCACATCGATGGCTTTCCGTCCTGGTGGCAGTGGAACCAGTTTGTATACACCATGCTCCAGAAGGGCGTTAAGCTCGGCCATCATGGCTTTATCCCATTCAGCCGCATCAGTGCGCCCCCTGGCCTCAGCAAGTGTCTGTGGCTCCACAATGATGTTGTCCACGTTGACCGGACCGGCTGTATGATAAAACTGTCTGTAGTTCACACGCGCTACATTGCGCGAGGAGCGCCGCACTGGTTGTGGGGATGGTTTTTTTGTACTCTCTGTGCTGTTCTGGGACACTTGGGTATGGAGCCCGGGCGGTGTGTGCGGAGCGCTGGATTCTGTACTCCGTAAGTCAGTAGGTGTCAGTAAGTCTGTGGGAACCGGTGATGTTCCTTCTACAGTGTGCTCTTGTCGCGGTGGCTGGGAATGCACAGTGGGTGTGTGGAGCACAAACACAGGCACGCTCACATAGTCTGGATACTGTTCAGGGATGGTGATATGTGGGATGTGACGCAAAGTGCGAAACTTTCTGTAGGGCATGTGCTCCAGGAAGGAGGCATCTCTGCTCTCTATGAAGTTGTGGTGCGTGGGGTCCCAGAAGCGCCACGCCTTAGAGGCATGTGAGACACCTACAAAGACACACCATCGACCGCGTGGGCTAAGTTTGTGGTCTCTTTGCGGCTGTGCAAACCATACACAGGCCATGGTGCCCCACACCCTTGCTGGTCGCAAGTCAGCCTTCTCTTTGAACCACCGTTCCCAAGGTGTGACTGTCTTGGGCAAGGGCCCTTGTGGCACCCTGTTCCATACCCACATCACATATTTGACGGTCTCTTCCCAAAAGCCAAAGGACAGGCCGGACTCACTCAACAGAGTGCGCAACGCATCACCAAGCGTCCTGTGCCACCTTTCTGCCACACCATTTTGCTGTGGTGTGTACGGTGCAGTGGTTTGATGTTCTATACCTTTTGCCTTCAGTTCTACTGTTAGGCCACCCATAAACTCTCCTCCTCTGTCTGTTCGCAGTTTCAACAGTTTGCAGCCAGTCTGTCTTTCAACAAGAGGTATCCATTCTGCAATGGCACGCTGGACGTCCGCTTTTGACTTCAGCAGGAACGCCCAACGGAAACGACTGAAGTCGTCTGTCAGTGTGAGTATGTACTGTGACCCATACTGGACAGAAGGCACCGGCATGGGTCCTGTCAGGTCTGCATGGACGAGTTCGAGGGGGGCCTGGCAGACCTTATCTGATCGGGGAAAAGTCTGTCTATGTGCCTTGCCTTCTTGGCAGTCCATGCACGCATCTGCACTGAGACCATGCGGGCAGTCCGTTGGCAAGAGTCCGTGTGCTGTTGTGTGTTTGATCATGTCCATCACCAGGTCGGTGTTGATGTGTGCGAGACGGCGATGCAGTAGGTCTTTGTGTTTTTTATCCGTGGCTGTGATGACATGTGTCTGTGGTCTGTGTGAGAGCGACTGTGTCAGTGGGAAGAGAGTAAGGCGGTAGAGCATGTCAGCGTGCAGGGGACCATCAGCCAATAGTGCCCCAGCAGCATCAAAAAGCATGCAGCGTTGCTTCTGCGTGAGTGTGGACATGTTTTCTTGGCGGTCGAGTTGGCCCCCAGACAGGAGATTCACTTTTAACTTAGGAACATACAGCACACCAGTCAGCCAGATTACGCCCCCAGGTGCTTGCAAAGCCACTATGCCCACACCCTCAACGTCCAACACTTCCCCAGACCCAGTTTTCACACCCTCCACATCATGCGCAGCATAAAGCGAAACAAACAGCCGGCGATGCGGGGACATATGATGTGACGCGGCGGTGTCAAACAGCCATTCGTGCATTGGAAGTGAATGTGACGTGGTGACATGTGTGTGCGCCAATCGCTGACCTCACGACTGTGACATGGCCGTTGGCTCTGGCGGCTGCAGCGCCATGGGTGCTGTCCACCCAGCCCCTGGGGCCCCAACTGTGGGCTGCTGTGACTCCGCCATGTCGGCATAGACGCGCTGTGCCCACTCAGGTGCCGGTACTGGGACGGTCGAGTTGGGTAGAACGTAGTAGGGGTCTTGGTAGAAAGGAGCTGGCCCCTGATAGATCTGCTGGCCTGCCGGCAGCTGCATCGGTGACGGTGCGAAGGTGACTCCGCCGAAGGGTGCTGGGGCACGAGGTCCATTCATCATGGGAGCACACCAAGCTGGAGGCTGCAGCTGCTGCCCCAGCGGTGGACGATACATCGGGACCGTGAACCTCTGCTGCGGCTGCTGCTGCTGCTGGGATGGCCTCATGATACGCTGCAGGTCTGGGCACGCACGCCAGAAGTGACCAGGCTTGCCGCAGTAGTTGCAAGTGCGCTGTCCGCTACTACCACCACCACCCTTGCCGCGGCCTCGCCCACCACCTGACTGAGTGCCCGCTCCTCCATGTCCCCAGCCCCTTCCGCCTCTGCCTCCTCCCTGAGCGGAGCTGGTGGGAGCTCCTGATGAGACCTTGTGGACAAAGGCGCTGGGTGCCGGGTTGTTGGCCTCTCGCGCCTCTCCACAAAGGATATCCTCGTAGTGGCGCAGCTCCTCGAACACCTCCGCAAGGTCGGTGTTCTCAACATCGGTCACGCGAAGGCGCCGTAGGATCCCTCACCGGAACTCCCTATATGGCTCTCCCAGATGCAGCGGGACAGGGTCCAGCCACTCAAGCACGGAGCAGGCTACTCCAAGCCCGAGGATGCGGCGACGGAGATCCATTGCTGCATCCCAATACTCCGCTATCGGTGCTCCGGGCTTGGGGTACAGGTTGCGGAGACGATCCCGCAGTGAGATCACTAGGGCCATGCCCTGTTCCTCGTGGCGTGTAGCCAGGTGCTGCCATGCCTCATGAGGCCCCAGCGCTCCACTACGAGGGTCTGCTGGATCCTCCCCTCTGCCACCAAACCGGTAATGGCGGATGGCATACGACTGATCGTCGGGCAGCGCTCAGACTAGGGCATTAAACGCGCGCAGCAGGACGCCATCTTCGTTTGCTTCAGTCGACGGAAAGAGATACAGCTCCTCCAGCCCATGCTCCGCCGCCCACACGAGGAAGACGTCCTTCCATGCAAGGAAGTCGCGCGAGCCCAACGCAGGCGGCATCAGATCCTTTTGGGTTATGGCCTTGCTGATATCCTCCCACGTTACTGTGACGGCACCGGCTCCGCCACTAGCTCCGCCTCCAGCGCCGGCACCGCCTCCTGGTGCAGACGCTGCTTGACTCATGGTGTTTGAGGAAACAGAGAGTCCCAGATCAAAGGCGCTAGCCTCTGCTCTCCTCACTGATGCTCGCCGAAATTTCGGCAGCAATTCGCCGGGCCCACTTTGGGCCCAGTTTTCAGTCGCGAGCCCGAAGCTCGTGGGAACACGCCTTATCTTGGTCGTGAACACCTCTCAGCCCACCTGCAACCTGCACAGGCGGGTTTGTGGGCCTAGGGACCCGCCACCGCCACTAGGGGGCGGACGTGGCACTTGGGCTCTCCCTCCCACACCTTTCGCACCCGCACACCCTTGCCCCTGTTGTCTGCCGCCTCCGCTACCTGCGCGCGGCCTAGTGAAAGGCTTTCGGCGGCCCTAGACTGCTTGCGCGCCCTCTTTTGGTGGCGGACACACTGATCTAGGTCCGCGCGTGGCTCGGCCGCCACCTTTGCCGCTCGGCGCTGCTCCTAGGCGTCCGTATCAGGCCCTGGAAGCTGCTCTGATACCATGAGAACAGTCACACGATTCAAATGCAACTTGTTTCGTTCGATTTGGTCCAGAAACGAGCATGCTAGCACTAAGTTTTCATGGCGGCCATGGCTGCCGCGTCAAAATCTAAGTTACGAGCTTAGACGAGTAAGAGCTCGTACGGGTGAGCCTCAAGCATCGAGCTCGAGCGAGGGGAATTCCCTCGCATGGCACCCAAAAGGTGCCGACTGCCCCCATCCATAGTCACAAATAAAAACACAAACTATACTACCCACTAGTCTAGTCCTAATCTAGGTTCTGCCCGGTACGGCGCAGACCGAACTGTCAGTATGAGGACAAACATAGGTTTCCCAAGGAATCCACCATAGTATCCACGGCTGTCACTAGGGGTGGAGCTGAGGCAATGCTGTGAGAGGGAGGCAAGCGCACTAAGACACCAGATGGCATCCAGCGTGGGTCCAGCGTGGCTCACGGTGCGTCGCCTCCACTCTCTGGCTCAGCATGCCCTGCGCACTCAGGTGCACATCAGAAGGAAAATATATACGGAGAGGATTAACACGTTGTAGGTGCCCATATATACACCATGTTGGTGTGTTTGACATTGTACAGAGGATCCGCCTATTCATTGGGGCCACTGATGAAGGCGCCGGCATGGACACATAGGTGCACCCACTCTTTCCACGCCCAACACGCATACACTCTACCACATTCACGATCCAAGACATGTTGGTTAGCCCGGTCCCTCTTCCATGACATCGTAGTCATGGCTTGTCACAGTTTTTTCAGTAGCCACTTTGCAGGTGTTGGCGCAAGTTGTCCCACACACTCCATGCTCTTCTTATGACAATCTGCTAACGGTCGCAGTACCCACGTGTACAATGGCACACAACAGTAGAAGGGAAACAGCTTCTGGCAATCTACGATGCAATTGTTCAAGGATTTGGTTGCCTTCCATGTTGTATGACCGCCATGCTTGAGAGGAAAATGCAGCCTTGTCCACTGTCCTTGCAGAATGCCCCCAATGCCATTTGCTTCGAGAAGGTACACAACTACATGTGAGTTTACTACATGTAGCTGCTCCTCACACATCAAGCACTCAGCATATGTTTGCGCATGTGAGAGTCTCCACAACCAAAAGCGTGGCTGCTTCATGAACTTTTGTCCCACATTCTACCGCAGGTGGTAGTAGAAATAAGTGTGATGTTCACCCACCAGGTTCTCTGTGGCGGTGTTGATCATGGTCACCAATTACGACCGTCCTGTTCTCTGCCGCTGTAGGATATGTCGTGGTTAGTTAAAGACAAACCCACTCCCAGCCATCTTCGTTTTCACCCTCAACCATCACAAAGGCGATTGGGGTACCGTTATCATTGGCGTCAAAGAAATGGCAGATGAGGAGGACCTGAATGTTTTTTAGGTGGGTCCCCTCCATTGTGAAGCAAAAATATCTTACTCCAAGTGGAAAAAACGCAAGACAATATGTACGCTCCAATGGTGCCTTGATAATAGCATGCGTGTATGGGTCCACATGCTTCAGCTGCAAAGCGCACCAGTGCGATGTTTTAGTTAGTACTTGGAGCATTTTTCAGAATGCAACAATAAAACGACAGCAAACAGCTTGCATCGATCTCTTTGCAATACACCACAAATAGGCTCCATGAGAGAGCCTATTTAGGAGGTTTAGGGTGTTTTTCTTTATTGCCTTACTAGCCACTTTCCTTACCAGAGCCGACAGTGTCTTGACATCGCCTGTCACGTTCCGCTTCATCGGACTCGATTTGCCTAGTGACCCACATTACCATCTTTGAAGGGTCTCCACGGCTGACTCCCGAAACGCACTTGTAACCATGAACTAATACTGTGATGATGACTATTTCTTCACAAGTAGTCATGTATGTACACAGAAGCCATGGACACCCCTCGTCCGTTTACTACCCACGGTGAGCAGTGGAGCGTGTCTTCTCGTTGCGCAACCACCAGACTATCACGCATATGTTCATTGCCTAGTTTTTTACAGCTGCACGGGCCTCCTCCATCTTCTGGAACATGGAGGAGGCCGTGGCTGCATTCCATCCCAGGCGGGAACACGAGCTTCTTCTTCTTCTTGCTCCTTCTTTGGAAAACTCCTCAATACCTCATCACTTGAGGAGACTGCAAAGAAACAACAAGGAGAGAACACAAGGTGAAGGAAGGGTCGTTGCAAGTTAAGGAGGACAGGAGAATAGGAAGATTACTGGTGTTTACTACAGTCATGACACATGCAAGAAAGCCTTAGGGCATCCCTCGCTTTCTCCTATCAAATGAGGAGCACTTTCTAAGTCCTCATCGGCAACAAGGATTTGGGTTGAGGGGGTTTGAAGACCGAAAATTGGTTCGTTGAGTTCTGGACGTGGTCGTCCAGGCAGTGGAGACACGAAAGGGGCGTCGGCAATCCTACTCGTCGAAATGGACACATTGTACATAAACAAAAACTAAACATCCCAAGAATCCATGTTTACCATGCTCGTGGAAGGAGGTGACAACCTCTGTGGCACTCGGTTGCCTACGGCTTAGACTGCCTTAGTAACATCATGGGGACTGGCCACAACCCTACATAGTCTTCGACAGATACGAGGGAAAGGAGAGAAACGAAGATGGTAGAGGGGATTACAAGAATGACGGTCGATCCATTTTCTAATTACATGACCACTGCATGTTACAAAAAATTAGACAAAATGATGGCGTATATAGGGGAGGGTATTTTTGTTGTCAACATATCAGTCGACAACATGTACAACCTCGGATGTCCATGCAAGTGAAGCGAATAGTAGCAAACCATCAAACGTCCTGCATACCACTAAACATCTCTGTCATTTCATTTAAAAAACCTATCGACGACAACTTGGTAACTTATGAAACCAACTTCCATCGTGGCGAATACGTAGACAAAAATTGCGAAGATAACTGCACAAAGCGAACACCTATTCCATTGGTGAGTAATCTAGTGTGCACGTATAACATGTAAATTTCCGTTGTACACGCTCATGGGGAAAGATGTATCCCTAATTTCTTATACTAGTTTTGCAGTGCTGACAGATTTCATTCACATTGGGTTCCATATGATTGGATGGAATCAATCGGAACCTTAATAACCCCAACCGTAACATCGTCGTCTTTGTACAACCACCAACCAAGTTCATGTCAACTGTTCGCAGTAAAATTAATTGCAAATGAAATTTGAATGGGTAGAAAAATGACCCCATACCCACATGAAAAATCAGATTACTTAGTAACAACATGCGGTGATCATTGTAGACGTAGTGAATATGTCGCGCTGATGAAACATTGTCATGGATATGTGGGACGAATTTTTTTCAGCAATGGATATGGCATAAGTACCATGATAACCGTGGATACGGTAGGCTCAACCCTTTGGTCCCATGGAATCTTCATTAATGCTCTTAGCTTCGTGACATAGAGGTTAACAAGCATTCCATGCATACATAGATTTTTTTCGTACCGTTAGACACTCCGCCTCATGAAGACCAAACTAAATTCTCTTTTTCTTTATGCCTGTCCCTCAAAGCACCAATTTCCATCAGGATGGCTGAAGTGCTTGACCATTTTGTGGAGAGGAGGAAACAATCCAAGATTTCTTTGGTTCAATAGACCCAAAATTTATTCACGCGCATCTTTCCAAAGACCACCCCCATTGGGTGGTGTTTGGAATGGTGTGTCAGTTCTCTTTCATGTTACTCTCTTCCATCTTCTTTGGAAAGAGTGATGTGTGGACCCAACTCCTCCCTCAACGCCGTGAGGATTTCCATTTTTAATTGTTAATTTTAGATAATCATGCATCTTTTCCCCACATTTCTATCTAGAAATGACTTGAGGAACTCTTGGACAAAGGTCACATGTGGTGTTGACGATTTTTCTTTGGCCCCCCTCTCTAAATTCGTCCTCCAAAAGAATAAATTTCAGCTTCAGCTCATTTAGATAACAAAGATCCAATGTTGCACTAACGTGCAGAGGGTTACGTAGTAAGCTTTGCAAGGTAAGCTATAAGTGAAACCAAAAGAGTTTCGAAGACAAACATGGGCAAAAACATAATGTAAAAATTCCACTTCATCTGAACTTTATGTGCAATGAATTTGTTTCGTTTGATGTAGTTATTATGCTTCTACTCTTTTCCAAAGTACATTAAAATGTGACCTCTCGAAAAGATTTTTTGGAATCACATGTGCAAATCAACACTTTGAAATCAATATTATTTCGAAATTGTTATATTTTACCCATTTTTACACATGATTTTGTTCCATGGACTACCTTTCACACATTCATTGTATCCATACAAGTGTCCATGTCTATGTGCATATACATGTAGTGATTTATGAATCTTAAAAAAACATACTTGAGTCATTTGTATCATATATATTCAATTTATTCAGTATTTTATTCACATTAATATGATCCAACCATCCAATGACAATGATTTGTTGTGATTACGTGTGTGACAAAAAAATCATTTGAAAGAAGGTGAATAATTCATCATAGATTATAAGTTACATCATTTTTCAAAAAAATTCTCCTTTCTTAAGCATATTGTTCTAACAGTTCAGTTTTGGTGTAGTGTAACTTGGATCTGGGTATGTAGCCTCAGCTGTTTTGGAGCATGTAGCAGTTCGTTCCAAGCTAGTTCCTTTTTCGTTCGGAGAGTGATGTGGTCAAATAAGCTTGTCTCGATGACCAGTACGGAGCGTGTGAGAGAAAAAAGCTAGTACGTCTTTAAAATTGGACCCTATCAGATATTCTTGTGTTGTTTGGTATGTCCTACTTGGAAACAGAGTACCGTTCACAGATTGCAGGTTGGCGGACGTTCCCAAAACAGGTCCACAAACCATTAACAATAGGTTACCATGTAATCCAAAGATTTATGGCAAAGAGCCCAACCGTAGACCTCCGCATCAATTCCAGACTTAGAGAATTGTGTGCTTGACCTGGGCTGACATGGTGCTGAGGTAGACCTCCGGTCTCCGTCTGGTCACTACTAGGTGTTAAAATGTGAGCCTCGACACGTTCAGGTCCTGGTCACATGTGCTTCCTCGCTTGACATGATGACGTCAACCCCATGGCTGTTGCCGAGTGCCATGTCAGCATTCTGCGAGCTGCGCCGTCTTGGTTCTTGGCTTCCGCGGGGCTTCTCAAACTGCTTACTCAAGTAGAAGGTCTCCTTCTGTCCATTTTTGTTTTCCTGATGCGAATTCGATTGCCGCTGAATGAGGTTTAGAGAAGACGATCACGAACTGAAGCTCGTTGGGAGACGGCAGGCCTGGCACGTAAGAATTCTCCGACTAAAAAGCGTCCACTCGGTCACGAATTACCTTAACGTCTTTTCCCTTTTCATCCTGAGCCAAGCTTGTGTCTTTTCTCACGCCGGACTGTCGAGTGCTGCTGCTACCGTTCTTGTGGTCAGCGACTGGCACCCCTCACAGCCGCATGCGGCGAAGGGCAAAGGTCAACCGTTTGCCCGAACGGGGCCTTTCGAGCCGCCTGCCCTACCCCAACCTTTGCGCCTCGGCTGCCACAGCTACCCTTGCGCTCCACGGCACGCCGATTACTCCGGTCAGCGGACGATGGCCACGCCGCACCTTCACCGTTCCCATCACCTCCATGGCTCTGACCCAAGCACTCTGGTTGCTTCCGGCGGCGCATGTCGGACGGCCGCACCGCAGCGCGCCTCTCTCGCATCATTGCCCATCGCTGGCTCTGGCCTGACGCCTACAAATGGTCCGTTCTTCATCATTCTCCATAGTACACAGAGAAAGCTCCATCGATTGCCATTCACTCCGCGCGCAAAGAGCCATCGCACACAACGCAGCGGCACAAGCACATCGCAACAAGTTCTTCCCTCTCCACACCCACACATACCCCAACACCCACGCACACGTGCACACGAGCTCACACACGTGCGCACGCACCGTCGCCTCCTCCAGCACTGAGTCCGTCGGCGGGTGTTCATCCGCAGCCACACGCATCGCTGCGCTTGCCGCCGCCTTGTGTTCGCGGAGAAGGAACGGCCGGACGCGGCTCGAAAGATCAGTAGGCACATACTTTCTCTCGGATAGACGAAGAGCACAGCAGACGACGAACACTGTGAATCAACGATGGCTGTTGACGGCACTCACCGCGTCGCCAAATTTCTCAACGCACTCACTAAGGTGAGCCCTCCACTTTTCGTTGCGAGCCACTGTCCATTCCTGTTCCGGCAAGAACCCCTTTCTAACGGCCCATAGGTCCGCAAAGAAGAACGAAGACGGGAGAGAGTTTTGCGAAATGTCACATTGTGCTTCAGCGGCTCAACGCTCTGCGCAATGTCCTTACTGTAAAGGAGATTTGCGATGTATCACATCGCGCAGGGTGGATTGCACCAGTGTGGACACTCGTGCAAGCGATGGCATGTCGAACTGGAATCCCCCCGTCTTCCCCCCGCCCCTACCCCTCGAAGGGAACATTCCCCTCTTCCTCTCCCCTCCTAGCCTCTTGAGTGAGAGTGCGAGTGCGAGTGAGAGTGCGAGCGCGAGTGCGAGGGCAAGGGCGAGTGCGAGTGAGAGAGTGAGAGTGAGAGTGCGAGTGCGAGTACGAGTGAGAGTGCGAGTGCGAGTGCGAGTGCGAGTGCGAGTGCGAGTGCGAGTGCGAGTGCGAGTGCGAGTGCG
>SZWC01003533.1:136391-152307 GCA_023375785.1 Penium margaritaceum
CGAACTCGGATAACCCCTGGGCATGTGAACAAACATCCTACGAAGCAAACCTACAATTGTCCTAACCAGTTTCAAGAGTGTGGACTAATCTAGGTGTCACAAGCATGTAACGGCATTGCTGCCAAGTTAAATTCCTCCATGTGAATATCCAAGGCAGAGGGACTATAGGATACACTGCCAGGGTGGAGGTGAGCACACAAGAGGACGAATCCCAGGGCGACAAGCTGGTCCGCCAGGATGCCGTCCGCTCACGATGTGTCGCCCCCACTTCCTGGACCAGCGTGCCCTGCGCACTCACGACCACAAGAGAAAGTATATACAAGAGAATTAACAGACGGTATAGCCTCCTGAACAGCATCATCAACAAGGAGATCTGCCTTGAGGTGCCGGAGGGGGTGAATGCGCTGGAGGGCAAGGTGTGCAAGCTGTGGAGGGCCTTGTACGGGCTAAAACAGGTGCCCAAGTGCTGGTACCAGCAGATGGATGGCTACATGGCGGAGCTTGGCTTCAAGGGCTGTGAGTCAGATCACAGCGTGTACGTGCAACGCTGCAAGGAAATCCATCAGATTGTTGCACTCTACGTGGATGATCTGATCCTTTGCTCATCAGATCTTGTGGCTTTGCACCAGCTCAAGGAGCAGCTGAACAGCACATTGAAGATGACGCACATAGGGGAGCTGTGATACTACCTTGGGGTGAGCATCACGTGGAACCAGAGGGCGCCCACGCTTGGGCTGAGGCAGACCAAGTACGTGGCCGAGGTCCTGAAGCGGTACGGCATGGAGGACTGCAAACCAGTGGGAAGTCCGGTCTCCACAAGCTTTGAGCTAAGCGCGGCGATGGCGCCGCAAACTAAAGAGGAGAAGGAGGACATGGCGGAGGTAGCCTACCAATCTCTGGTGGGCAGCCTGATGTATGCCATGGTGGCGACTCGGCCAGACATGGCCTACGCGGTGGGTCAGGTGAGCAGGTACGTGGCCAACCCTAGGCCAATACACTGGACAGCGGTGAAGCGCATCCTCCCGTACTTGCAGGCAACGCGGCATGTGCGCCTGAAGTACGATGGAAAGGGGAGGTCAGACCCTTTGTGGCTGGTTTGTTACATGACGCAGACTACGCCGGTGATGTGGACAAGAGGAGGTCCACTTCTGGCTATGTGTTCTTCCTTGCAGGTGCAGCGGTCTTGTGGTGCAGCAGGAAGCAGGACTGCGTCACCACCTCCATAGTGGAGGCAGAGTACATCGCTCTGGCTGAGGCGGTCAAGGAAGCATTGTGGCTTTGCATATCACTGGGGGAGCTGGACGTGCCGCAGTAGGAGCCTACGGTGGTCTAGGAGGACAACACTGGCTTCATCTTGCTGACCAACAACCCGATGCAGTACAGGAGGACGAAGCACATCGACGTGCGCTACCACTACGCGCACGGCATGGTGGAGTATGGACAGGTTGTGCTACATCATTGCAGCAGAAAGCAGATGCTCATGGATTGCTTGACCAAGGCGGATCCCCAGGATTGGCACATCATCAGCCTTGCAAGGCTTTGGTTGAAAAGCTGTGAAGGGCTTGACGGCGCAGGAGCAGATGAGCGAGAGTGAGCATGAGGCATCCGGCATGGAAGGTACAGGGGGGAGATTGTTGAAAAGTGCCCCTGCCATGGATGCCATTTGCATTTTTCCTGGTTCGATACCTACAGAATGGTTGGATGTTTGATCTGCTTGTAGATTTGGACTCCTTGGAATTTGCCATGCGGTTTTGAGCTTTCAGATGCTGGATTTGGTTGAGAATTAAGAAAGCTAGCCCCATTTGAAGTTCGGGTGGTCGGTGGGTGGAATCTGAGTCTCCGTCATGGGTGACGGGATAATTCCACTGCAGTGATCCAAGATCGTCTCCAATGAGCTCCACATGTACCGAGGGAATGAATGAAATGACTAGAGGGACCTCCTTGAACAGGGTGACCTTCTCCTTGACTTCTGGACGAGGAAAGGCGCTCCGACGGGTCATCATCAAAGCGCCTCCCGTTGCCTCGCGTGAAAGGCACAGTGGGTGGCTCCACCAGGGGTTGCTTCAATGGCCATAGCAGGATCTCTACTGCTCCATTTTGGGTATGCTTGGATGCGTTGGAAAGCTCAGATCACAGGATGTAAGAATCTGATATAGTACAACCAAGATAAATAGCCATTTATGGTCTTCAACCCTTCTCAGTTTCCGCAACCTGCATTCTGCCAGAATTCGGGCCCCTTGGTGTTGTGGCAACCCAAAGCACACACCTCCCTTGGAAGTCTCTTTGCACTAAGCAGCCGTGGAAACTAGTGGTAAATCAGAGCATGCCATGACACCATTCCTGACAGCTGGGATTCTTGGAACTCTTCTAACCACCATTGCCTTTCCCTCCACCGCCACCGCTTCTACTACTGCCTTGACCGGAGTAGGAGCTTGCACCATGTCCACCAAAATGAGTGGCATAGGCTGCAATGTTTGTCTCACTGCCACTGCGTCGCATGGACTTGTTTGCGGACGTGTTCAGCAACAACCTCATACGTCAGATTGGCTTCCTTCCAACCGCCAAATACGGTGATCAAGCTCCCCCAGCTTTCTGGCAGGGACATGAGAAGGATCATGGCATGCATATTGGAGTAGAGTTTCCATTCCATATGCTGGGCCTCTTGCAGCACGTTGTCAAAAGACTGCAAAAATGTGGATATCAATTCTCCTTCGCTCACCCACATCAACGTCAGCCTTTGGAAGATGAAGAGTCAGTTTACTAGGGCGTTCGATTCATGTACCCGTAAGAGTTTTGTGTAGGCCTCGGTGGCCGACGTGCATCCTATGATACGGGAGTGTTGAGTCTTGTTGATGGACGTCACAAGTATCGCGAAAGCCATATTGTTCTTTGTTGTACATGTTGCAAGGTCAGCCGCATGCGTAGTCACTGTCACATTTGCAGGTGCTGTCTCGGTCCCTTGTAGGATGTTGAGGTAGCCACGCACGTTCATGAAAATCTCAAACAGCCATTTCTACAAGGGAAAACCCGTCCCCGTGAATTTGGACATACCCGCCTCGAGGCAGGGTTGAGTCGGATCTGCCATTTTTTGGTGGTTGTTCGTCTTCTCTGCTTGGCTGCCACTCTGCTTTGTTGAGTCTGATGAGGCTGATGAGGCTGATAAGGCTGCTGACTCCGACCTTTGTCAAAGGTGCAGTTGGTTTTGTTGCATACCTCTCCTGCCGATGATCGCCTAAGGCAATGGTGCCGTCGTGAGAAAATGGACTCGGGCTCCTACCACCTTCGAAAGGGGTAGAACTTTATTTTGTTGGGGCTCAAGGGTCTTGTCCAACATGGACAGAGCTATTCCTTGTCTCGTAGTCCACCACGTGCGCACACCCTACCTGAAGAAGCCGATGGAGCCGATGGAGGAGATTGGAGCCATCCGATGTTTGTGTCCCTGTTGTACCTATGCGCCCTGTAAGACACTGTGCGAGTCGGTCTTAGAAGTGTGCCTTAGAACCAAAAGTGGGGGCCTATAACCCTTTGTCAATGTGTTGGATAGCAACGGTCTAGAAAACGGGTCCCGACATGGGAGGCTGCCAACTGCTTTAGGTATTGCAACCAAGATAGCATATCACCCTCGAACAAGGGATCCACAGTTTAGGTTCATTCAGTTTGCAACCTCACGAAGTCCGCATGAAGGTCTTTAGTGTCTACCCTTCGTTGGACACTCTGTGAGAATTCTCAAAGGTAAGAACTGTAAATGGATGCATGCAAGGTACATGTTTTCATGCTTGCACAGCTTTGCCAATGCTTCTGCATGCAGTGGCTACGCAGGAGCCAACCTCAACCTACATTCCTCCTTGGTGCGTCCTAAGACCGCCAAGTGTCATCCTGAAGGTAGGCTCTAGTAAGTTTCCTAGAAGCTTCCTTTCACACTTTGGGCCACAAAGAGAACTGCGGCTGTCGTGGGATTTGAACCCGCGATCCATGAGCTCTGGTGCCTGTTACAACTAGGCCACAAACATGTGCTTCCTATGGTGATGTCTAGGTGACACTCCCATTACGGGCAGTGCATTCCAGACCTATCTCAAAACAGACCAAGGGGGCGTACTCCATCTTGAAGTGCATGCCTCGTCTGTCCATGCAGCCAGCCAGCTAGCTAGTGGACAAGGTGCATAGCATTCAATAGGACTTTGGTCAAGCAATGTGCAGGCATGTGGCATGTACTGCACTACTCCAGTACCACCTGTTCCTTCTCCACCATGTCCCATGCATAGTGGTAACACACGCCGATATGCTCCATCCTCTTGTGTTGCGTTGGGTTGTAGGTCATGGAGAAAGCACAGGGATTGTCCTCTTTCACCACTGTTGGCTCTTGCTGCACCACGCCCAGCTCCCCTAGCAACCTGCGAAGCCACACCACCTCCTTGAACGCTTCAGCCAACGCGATGTACTCCAACTCTTCTATGGAGATGGCAACGCAGTATTCCTTTCTGCTACACCATGAGGCTGCTGCACATTCCCGGAAGAACAAGTAGCCTGATATAGACTTCTGCTTATCCAGATCACCAGCGCAGTCTGCATTCGTATAGCAGACCAGACGCAAAGAGCCGGACCCCACTTTGCCGTCAAACCTTAGGCACAAGTGCCGCGTCGCTTGGAGGTATCCAAGGATGTGCTTGACTGCCTTCTTGTGTGGTGGCCCTTGATCCGCCACATGCATGCTCACTTGGCCCAACGCGTAGGCCAAGTCTGGTCAAGTCACCAGCATGGAATACATAACGCTACCCACTGTCAATTGGTAGGGCACCCCTGCCATAACCTTGCGCTCATCTTTTTTCTGCGGCGCTATTGCCGCACCTAGTTCTTAAGTCATGGAGAACGGACTAGCAACTCCATTGCAATCCTCCATGCCATACTGCTTCAACACCTTGGCCACATATTTGGCTTGCCCCAGCTCAAATGTGCATGTCCTTCGGTTCCGCATGTTGCTCAACCTGAGGTATTACTCAAGCTCCCCCATATCCAACATGTGGAATTCATCTGCTTAGCTGCTCTTTCACCTGCTGTGGGTTCGACAGATCTTTCGATCACAAAATCAGGTTGTCCATGTAGAGTGTGATGATTTAATGGAGCTGCTTGTCTCGTCACATGTACAGACCAAGTTGTGCCATGAAGTTGTCCATATGTTGGTACCCGTATCTGGGCGGTTGTTTTAGCCCATACAAGGACTTCTACAGCTTGCACACCTTGCCCTCTGATGCCTCCACTCCTCCACCACCTCCATGTAGATCACTTTGTTTATGATTCCATCGAGGAAGGCCATCTTCACGTTCATTTGGTGGACCTCCATGTCTTTCCCGACTGCCACCGCAAGGAACGCCCGGATACTTGTGAACTTGGCGACAGGAGAAAACATCTCATTGTAATGGTGGCCCTTACGCTGCACGTATCCTTTTGCCATGAGCCACACCTTGTATTACTCAACCAAACCTTCCTTTGTGGAATTGGTCTTGAAGACCCACTTTTAGCCGATGACCTTGGCATCTTTCGGCCTTTCAACCAGCTCCCATGTGTCATTTTCCATGATGGACGCCATCCTCGCTATGTTGGCTGTGTCCCGTTGATCCCTTTCGGATAGCACAAGTGCCTCTTTCACAGCTGTTAGTTGTCTTGATGCAGCAAGCATGCACCGTTTCCTGCCAATCCATCGACCAATGCCTGCTTTGTAATGCTTCCCCAGTCTCCGCTGCCTTCCGCTATGGCGTGGCAATTTTGGTTACGTCTCACCGCTCTGCTGTGATCCCTCTGAATCTATTTTCTCTGGCAAATCATCTATCGGACGGCTCCCTGACGATCTCTCTCGCTCAGGCAAAACATTGCCCGGACGAGCGGCACGTCCAGTGGTCTTTCCACTGGCGCCTTATGCGTACTTTGTTGGGAGTGAGCGCCCTGGCATCCTTTGTGCATCATCCGCCTGATCCTTCCAGTGGATCTCCTCATCAGTTTGACCGTCATCAAAGTCCTCCGTGTCATCTGCCACTGCTGGTGCACCACCGCGCTCTGATGTTTCATCCTGAACTTTGGCGTTCGCCGGCTCCTTCTTGTTGTCAGGGAGCTAGAACCACTCGTCCGTCTTTGGAGAGTCCACCACTCCCACATTGTTGCTGTCAATGTAACTCTGTTGCTCATGAAACTCGACATCTTGGCTTGGATTACCTCCTTGTGCATGTCGTAGAGCCGGTACGCATAATGCACCCTCTCATAGACAAGGAAGGGATACAGTTTTCTCCGTGGCTCTAGCTTGCTATCGCGCCATTGTGCAGCCTGCACCATCGCATGCACCTTGCACAAGAACACTTTCATGTGTGTCACACCTGGCTTGTACTTGCTCCAAACCTCTTGGGGTGTGTTTCAGCCGCTCTTCCCCTTCAGCACCAGTGTAGGAGAGCTTGATGGAATAGTTTGCCGTACGCACAGCTTCTGTCCAGAAGCTTTGCGGTAATTTTGCATCCACCATCATGGTCCAAACCATGTTCAACAACGTCTAGTTTTCCCGCTCCGCCACGCAATTAGACTGAGGAGAATATGGTTTTGTTTCTTCCCATTTGATGGCGTACTGCTTCAGCCATCCACTACAACCCACGTACTCTCCGTGGTTTTTGCTGCATAGTGCTATGACCTTCCAGCCAATCTGCCTCTCCACCATGGTCACATTCTCAATCAGCCTATCCAGGACCTGGCCTTTCCTCTTCATGAAGTACACATAGATTTTTATGCCGTAGGAGTTTTCATCTATGAAGTTGACATAGTAACGCATGCTGCTCTTTGACACCATCTTGAATGGTCCGCAAACATCGCTGTGCATGATCTCCGGCAGGTCCGAAGCACGATTCATATTCTCGTTGAACAGTTTGCGTCGTGCCTTGTGAAAATTACAAGGCTCATACTTTTTTTTCATTGCTGTATCTATCGCCTCATCTGTACCGTTGATAACAAGGCCACGTACCAGTTCACGCTTCACCATCTCCTTCACAACTTTGGGTGAGCAATGCTCAAATCGTCGGTGCCAGAGCTTCAGATTAGCTCCCCCTTCTTTGGTCAGAGTGACGGTGCGTTCTTGCAAGTTTGCTGAATCTGTCGTCGTGGAGATCACCTTGGTTTCCATGATGTATACGCCTCCCTCCTGCTTAGCATCAAGCACGGTCTTGCCGATACTGTGTTTCTACATAATCTCCCTTTTTCTCCAATAGAGCACCTCAAACCCCTTGTCCGTCGAGCAGCTGACACTTAGAATGTGAGCCAAACTAGGTACGTGTTGCACATCCTTGATGATGCGCTGCACCCATTTCCCACCAACCACCACCTCTATGTCCACCTCTCCTTTGCCAGCCGCCAACTTGACCTTGTCGTTTGTGACCACCATGGACTTGCTGGACTTGGTGCAATTGATGAACCAAAACGTCTTGAGTGGGGTTTTCTTCTTCGCTCTGGAGTCAAGGCATCACTTATTAGCCTTCTTCAGGTAGTGAATCTGAGTGCCATTGAGAAGTGTCTTCGTGTATTTGGCCTCCTTGGTGCTGGCCTTTGCTTCCTCGGTGCACTCACAGGCCCACTAGCCCTCCTTGACACAGTTGCAACACACACCCTTCTTGTCACCGCCATTTCCGCCACCTCCCTTGCCCCCACTTCCACCAGCATGCATTTTTGTGATGAGGGGGGATGAGGAAGATGAGGACTCCTTGCATCCCCATCATTGCGCCTTGCTGCAGACGTGTTCTGTGATCATGCCATAGGTTAGCTTGTCCTCTATCCATCCTCCCAAGACAGTTTTGAGAGGACTCCAACTTTTAGGAAGGGCCATGCGAAAGGCCATCGCCTACAGCTGTGTGTCAATTTCCCACCCCATGTAATTGCATTGTGAGGCAAGTAACTCAATCTACTGCATGGCAGTGATGACGTCATGTCCCTCCTCGATTCTCACTGTGAACACTTGCTTCGTTCCAGAGATTTTATTTGCAAGCGACTCAGATTGATGAATGATGTGGAGTTTTTTCCAAGCCTCGGCTGCAAGCTTGCAGTCTTAAAAGTAGCCCCACTACGACTTAGCCGTATCACACACCAACGGCATGAGCGCCTCTGTGTTATTCTTTTCAAAGGCATCCTTCTGTGCTTCCGTTTCTGTTGCTTTGTCGAGTACTTCTGTTCCCTTCATGACCTCCAGCAGCCCCTTATGCGCGAGGTGTTGCTCAAAGTGCCACTTCCATAGCCCAGAGCAAGGGCTGCCAGCATACTTTTGGATGGGCTTCCTCTCCTTCTGAGCCATTGCACAATCTTCCCAGGTTATCCGGGGATAATTCACCAGATGTACTTTTGTTACTCATTCCAGCAGATTTTCTACCAGCAGTCAAATCACGACCAACTCCCCGATCCGCCGTAAACACCCCAACTTTGGAAGCTCATATCTCCCTCGTTACTTGTCCAATTCCGCCGATTTAAGTATCACATGAATCAACAACTTGTCACATTTGATGAATTTCTATCCAATCTGGATTTTGAGTATTCTCTAGATATCTAGAATAAATTCAAGCATTTTTTCCCTCCAGTGGCTTGTCGATACCTCTCGGTGCTGCACCCAAGCATGCTAAAGAGAAAAGCACAACAATGGAAATACCGTGGAAAACTTCTGAGAAGAAATGACCTGAATTTCTGCCAAAAAGGTTGTTGATTTGTTTTGGTTAGCCCATAATGGATCCTGGTTTTCTCCAAATCAATAGAAGTGCACATGGAACATCTGCATGACGTTCTTGCAATCCTTTGGGAATTGAAGTTTTACATAAAAGTGGACAAGTGAAAATTTGCTCAAGATGGGCTCGAATACCTTCGACAAATAGTCGGCAAGGCTGGTATATGTGCCAAGCCACGAAAGGTCCAAGCTGTGGTGGACTGGCCAGGCCTAAAACAACTTGGAGAGATTAGGTTTTCCTTCAAACTTGCAAACTACTTTTGACGCTTCACACAAGGGTTTTTAACCTTGGTAGCTCTTCTTGAAATGTTTACGTGATGTATACTGAGAATGGATAGCTAAACACAGGAACAATATTCCAGAATTCTAGGAACTTCTATCCACAGCGTTTGTCTTAGCTCTTCTAGATCCATCACAGTTGTGGGAGGTGCAATGTGATGCCTTGGTAGTAGGATTTGGAACATTCCTCATGCAAAGAATTCATTCAGATTCGCATGAGAGCTGGAAGTTCATCACTGCAGATTCAATACATGGCCAGTAATCAGGAGCTCATCAGTATAGTATTCACTTTCAAGATATGGCATTTCTACCTTGACGGCGTTGAGGGGGACGTAACAGTCGTGACCGACCATAACCCATTGGTGTTTTTCCAAACACAACCAATGTCGCCAATCCACTAAGCTAACAAGCTATGGAAGTTAAGATAACACCAAGGTCGGTGGGTGTTTCATGCCCATTGGGACAGCTGTAGTACAGACACCAAACACTCTTGCACCTCTCCGGCAACCACCTCAAGAGAGTATTCACTACAATGGTTTTGTAAATAGGATGGAAATAAGATGTTATGTGGATTCTTGTTTTCAAGAGTATGGTAACATAGACAAGTACAAATCAATGGAGGCCACAGAAATCTATTGGTACAAAGAACAAGTTGTGCTGGACTCAGAAGTCCTTTCGATGAAGATCATCGCTGAATTCCACAACCCGCGGGTTGCAAGTCATGTGGGACCTCAAAGGACTGGGCAGGAACTCTCAGACCAGTATTGGTGGCTAAGATGGAGTTTCAATGATTGAAAGTATTGCATGACATGCAACTCATGTCTTTGGAATGAGGCTAGTGGAAAAACACCTCCTTGCCTCCTCGAACAACTTCCTATACTTGAGACTGCATGGGTGCCCAATGAGGACTTCATTATTGGTCTTCCGGACGCATTCCATGGCCATAATGCAATACTAGTGGTTGTGGATCGTCTTGTGAAGATGGCATACTTCATCCCTACAACGACTAACCTAAATGCAAAGGAGACCACTAATCCCTTCTTCAAGGGTGTCGTGAAGTACCACGGCTTGTACCAAGTAGTATAGAAAATTCATTGGTAAGATCTGGCAAGAGATGCACAATTAATTGGGCACTGAGTCTCAAACTTTGAAAATATTTCACCCTAGACATAAAATACAAACAAAGTGAATAAATTGTACTCCATATCAGATAATATTCACATCTGTGGACCCTGCCATGAACGATTGGGACACATTCCTAGCACCGACAGAGTTTTTAGTGAAAAACTCAATGATTGAGTCCACTCGGTTCACACCGTTTGTGTTGAACAGTGGGTGGCTTTCAGTGGTGCCCATTTCATTGGTGAAGAGAGGGAGTACATAAGGACAGGTTTCTTCTATTCCAACATTTTCCAGGTGGATATACTCCTTGTTACAGGAGGCAAAGGTCACCTTCAAGCGGCCCGGGAAGAAAAAAAAGCATATGTTGACAAAACTCACCAAGAGGTCTTCATTGACATCGGAAGAAAAGTGCTGCTTAGCAGTGCGAACCTCACGCTAAATTCGTTAGGGGCAATAAAATTCTATGTAAGTGGATTAGGCCATTTCGCTTCATTGCACGCATCGGGCTACAGGCATATCGACTCTTGCTTGTGTTGAGTATGAACATACATGACATACTTCATGTGAGCTTGCTCGCTCTGTACACGACAAAACAAACCATTCACCCACCACTGGCAGTCCTTACTGCCGATGGCTAAGATGAGGTCCTTCGCCTTCTCAAGCATCGATAGCATACACTCCAGTTGTGGGCTGTTAGGGAATATCTCATTCATTGGGCCGGTTTTGGACCTGAATGTAACTCATGGTAGCCCAAATATAATTTTCCCACAAGCTTGTCAATGAGTACTAGAGCAAGCGCGCAGCTCACACAGATCAACGCTTGGTGGGGGAATCACCTGACAACAACAATAGTAGATTCCTGTTGGAAAGCATCCATGGACAGCAACCACAGGAGGTTGGAGACAACCAACATGGTTGTCATGTGGATACTCCACCTGAAAGGGAGGAGGCCGCTAGCCGTACTGACCGACAAGCTACAGCTTAGGTGAAAGTGCCATGCAGGTGTTTGTGCTTAGCTGGTGATTGGCATTAGTAGTTTTCTTTGACAATGTTGACGTCTCACAATTTGACACTCCTACTTGTTCGGCATGAAGTGGGACGGTTCATAAGAAGTGAGGAGGAATGCAACGGGAGGCCCGGTTTGATGCTCCAAGCTCACAATAGGAAGGAGGTGGTTTACAACCACCTTTTTCTATTACGAGGGCTGGCTGGTGGTCAGCCACTCACTTGCCGCCACCCGGCTGGCAGCGGGCTGGCTGTGTGGCCGGTGTGGTCAGGTAACCGGTCGGCCACCCGTTGGCAAGTTACCAGCTGCCGATCGAGCTGGTGGCTCGATCAGTGGCTGAGAGGTCGCGAGGACCGTGAGGGTTAGACTCATGGCCTTATGCATTTCCCCTCTCTCATGCTCCTTACTAGCAAGAGTAAGTAACGACGAGGGATTGAGCAAGTGAGCGAGAGGGTAATGCGTGCTAGAGAAGTCGGTGAAAAATCGTGAGACATTCCTTGCATGTGACAATTCTGTGCCGTCACATGAAGAACAAAACTCGAGTTCATTTGGTGTAAACTTTGAGTTTCAAACACAGAAAACTCGTGCAAACTCATGAGTTTGAGGCAATACCTCCTTCGTTTGGGACCCAGAATGAGGGGGCGAGGTTAAAAATAGACACGAGCCTCTTGAAACTTGAAATACTTGAGTCTCCTGCACATGCGGTTGATGGCAACTGCCCCCAAAGTGACACAAAGGGGAAAACGCCTGTAGCGAGTTTTGGACGCCATTCTGAGAACTACAACAACCACTCCCATGCAGCAGCTGGAGATCCAACATGTTACTCTGCCATTAGATGCTTGTGATGTAACTGCTCATGATTCCAATGTAATGTTCAACCAAACACAGTTTAAGGTAGTTTTTTTTTTTCTGGCTCTGACATAAAGCATGTTTCAAATAATTTTTGTCCTTGGAAGCAATAAATGCTGCACTTTTTAACTTCCACTCACATTGCAATCAGGATGTATACCTGCCACTTGACCCGCAATGTGGCTGTTGCATGGTGGTCCATCCGATACTTGCAGCAAGATTATGGCAAACGCTACAAGCATGTTGCAAGCTGTCCAAAAAATCCCTAACCCCTAACCTTTGGTCCTTTGGTATTCCTCCAAATATCAACATCACGGTGCTTGTGTTTCAGTCCTTGCCGCCAGCCAGTTTTGGTTACCAATAAGTCCCCAGCAATTCATGTATTCTGAAGCTAAATGCCTGATGTTGGACGCGATCAACGGAAGAAATCACATGATTCGACTGACCAAAAGCTCATTTTTGGAACGATTTCTGCACTTGATGAGATATGGAACTTCATCGTGTTCTAGTGAAAAGACAAACTCCGTGGATGTTTTTGTATCAAAAGATTCGATCTTCCCATGCATTGATGTACATTTATTCTTCTTCACTTCATGTTATACATACACTTTGGGATCCTCTCCCATCGTGCACTTCTAGTCTTGGGGGGAGAGGGGGGTCTAGCAACCAGAACCAGATGCTCCCCATCCCCCCCTCCCTCCGGAAACGTGTAAACTGCATAGTGCAAGTACATAAAGACGTGTGTAGTCCTTGCATTGTATCTCAAAAGAACTGTGCAGAGATGGAACTAATCCATAGAAGATAAATGTGCACATAAAATGTGGCATGTAACATCTCATGCAGTCCCCACGTCCATTTTGTGGGGTCGTCATGGGGGGTCTATGTGAGCAAGCCATATATTGATGATTGTTCCACATCTTCAAAACAGTTATGTGGAGCCCTCTGCAAGACAGTGTAGATATGTTCATGAATCTTTCTTACGGGATTCTAAACTTCTGGAGACTCTAGTGACTAAAAGAATCACGGTTTTTTTTTCTTAAAAAAGTAATCCGTTTGTTTTTTTGAAATGGAAATAGAAGGAAAATTTTGTAGATATTTCTTTTCCATCCTTCTGATAGTTTATTGAAATCATATAAATTCCATGGAAGTGTTCCTACTCAAATACAAAAAAAAACTCCTCGACGGTACAATCAGGGTGAAATGTGTTTCTTGAGAGGTGTGTGGAAATTCTGGAAGATGTGTTTATTAGAAGATCCACACCATCTTCCATTGTCTGGTGATATAACACAAATAAATGTATTAAATTTAAATTATATTGGTAAATGATGTGTACATTGTTTGAGGATTGTGTGGTTTGGTGGTTGGTTCTCATTGAGCTACAGCTGTTGTTGGTATTGCGACTGTTTCTGCTGCTGCTGCTGCTGCTGCTGCTGCTGCTGCTGCTGCTACTGCTGCTGCTGCATGTGCTTTTCCATCATCTGTTGCTTTTGTGAGGGGAAAGTTCCTCAGAATTTTCCAGCCTAGTTGCACTAGCAGAATCTACGGAACTCAAGGCCATGTCTGCAACCACAATCCGTGCCACCTTATGAGCAAAGTTTTCCACCTTTGCTTCTCCCATATGGAAGGCATCAAAGGCATGTCATGTGCTTCACCCATGAGAACGCCTTCGTAGTTACAAATTAATTTGAAAAACAGTGGGAGATTAGACTGCTTCACCTCTGCAACTGGATGGCGGAAGAAGAAGTCATGTTGGAACTCATTGAACTGCTCGCCACGTTGAAGTAGCAGAAAAACCAGCCATTTCAAAGTGGCACATGAGGCTCCCAGGCCCAGTAGCTGCCATTAGATATACATGGCATCCTCCCATAGCTCGACTAGTTGGAATCCATGCATTGGGTATATTTTGGAGCGGATCTCTGAGGGTCACAAACAGGGCCGTGCTCTATCCCTTCCTACGCATGGAAAGGTGACACAATGCATGATACAGTGCCACTACAAGGGATGGTTGGGTCCTTTTCCCTGCCTCCAAACTGATAGTGATGCAGCATGGAGTACTGAGGAGATGCGAGAGGTTAGAGCATTGTATGAACACAGTAACAAATTTTCACTTGCAAATTCTGGAAGTTGTTGGAGGTGAAGTCTTCCCAGCCCATGTTCTACTGCCCAAAATAGAAAGAGATCCTTCCATGCAATAATTTTTTTGTGTTCCCAGCTGGGGTTGAGAGAATTCTTTCTCCTCTAGGTCATTTCAGTGTCACGGCTGGTGGGTCACTGGCCGTATCACGCGCCGGCAGGTTACCATTACTGTCAACCTACTCATGGTGTCATTAACAAATCTTATCTCACCCTTTTCAGTCAAGGGAGGCCTCTTCACTCTGCCCCACTTCTCAAAATTGACAGCGTTAGGCTGGATCTGTTTTTTGGCAACGATTGGCTGGGCCCACTTTGAGCCCGTTTCTCTTCCAATAGCTTGAAGCTCTTCTGGGATCCCTCTAGTGTTAGTATCAAAACATGCGAAACCACCCCAACCGCCCCAGATACTTTGTCAGTCGACACCCTAGGGTGCACCGTAACACAGAAATTATGTTATTTTCCTTATCCTTTGGAATTCTGCAAGGCCTGTGCATGGAATTCCTGGACTCTGTGCACCTTTGTTTCCTGATTTCAATGCCCTAGAGAGGTCAACAGAACCTCCATCATCCCTCTCCAAACACATGGACCTCAGGCAGCTGCCACCCATGATGTGGTGCATAGGGTGACTCGTAAGCAGCCCAGGATCCAATGCGAGGTCTCTATCGTACCCGAGAAAAATCCAATAGTGTCTAAAAAGTCCAAAAGCGTTCTGAATAATACCCTCCCGGCTGGTCTGCCACCTAAGAGGGATGTGGATAACTGCATCAATCTCAAATGTGGAGCCCCCCTTGCCTATTTATGCAATGTACTGCATGAGAAATTCAGAGCAGCAGTAGATTAAGAAAAATCTGATCAAGATGACACATCACAACTCATCTGCCCATCCGTGTCTCCATATGATATGCACGTTTTGTTTTTAAACAAAAAAACCAGGACAATGCACATGTGTGTGGAATATTGAGCATTGAAAATTCTGAAAATCAACAAACATTAATTAATTCCATAAACCAAGATGCTCTCTGATTATCTCCATGCGGTTTGCTACTTCACAGAAATTCAACTTTGATCCGGCTACCACCAGGTCGGCACTGTTGCAAATGCTCTGCGATGTACAGCCCTCCACACCCATCACAGCCACCACAAGCTCCTCATTATGCCTTCATGACTGAATAGTGTATTGGCAACCTTCAAGGAAGTGATGAAAAATATCATCAGGCTGTACGTGGATGAATAAGCCGTTTTTTTCATTTATGATATTTTGGTGTACATCAAGAAGGTGGAGGATAATGAGGAGTATTTGAGAACGAGTATCTAAGTTTTGATGACGGATTTTTTCCCTAAAAAAGATTAAAATGTGAATTTTTACTGGGGAAGTCTGAGTTCTTTGGAAACATAATCAGTGATGAACAGGTCTGCACATGTGACATCTGTTTTGGCTGTGTGAGAGTAGCCGTAGTTTTTACTGTGCGAGAGTGGCCAGAGTTGTGCAAAAAACCATGCGCAAATGTTTCTTGGATTTGATAATACTAGCACGATTTCATCCTAAGCTATGTGACATTTTCAGAAACACCCTCCAACATCACCAATGTATGTTTAATCAGGTCACTTTTGTACACATCAAAACCTGTGAAATAATAACATACAAAAGAAAATCCTTCATATGAGGTTATGTTGAATTTATTTTATGCACACTAACAGTATTTCACAGAGGAAACCATTGAGTAACACCTGTTTTCTAAATTTGCAGCTGCACTGTCCAATCCACTACACCAATACACTTTTGGGGGAGGGGGGGA
>SZWC01003533.1:169066-181772 GCA_023375785.1 Penium margaritaceum
TATACATATACATATATATATACATATACATATACATATACATATACCTATACATATACATATACATATACATATACATATACACATACACATACACATACATATACATATACATATACATATACATATACATATACATAGACATATACATATGCATGTTGTGTCTCATGTTTTTTTTCCCATGCTTGGTAGCTAGGTTTCCAAATCAGATTGCGTTACGATAGATAATACTGTTCTACAAGTCGAGTTTGTAGAACTTGCAACCCTTCTTGTTTGGACGTTTTTCAAAAGAAATACCCCACGATGCCCTTTCTTTCAACTTCTTTGTCGCTCCTTTGGTACATGAAAAAGCGCCATGCGGTCCAAGGTTTTAAGCATGGTAACGTCATGTGTCACCATGTCATACATAAGATGGCATTTTTCTGGGTTGCAGCACATATGGTAAGTGATTGCATATCGAAACCACTTGCTTCAGCGCATAAGGGCACTTTTGTTTGCTGAGTAGAGCAAATAAGAGGATAGCCTTCAACGTTAGTAGTATTGTGTGTTTGGTTTTTTTTGCCACACGCGTCTCTGCTAGAATGTGTAAGCTATTTAAAATGGCCGCACATTTTCCATGTCCTTCGGATAAGACCCTAATTTTCCAATTGTGTGCTTCGCGACATTGTCTGAGTGCAGGATTTGTAACTTCTCATTGTTTTGCCTCCCTTTGATTACCCGCCACTTGAAGAAGTAGGTGGGAGCTTCATCTTCTGTGCCTAAAGGAGAGCTCAACCCAAAACGTATCGCCTTGTGAACAAAAAGAAGAAAGCATCGGTGTCCTTTGTAAAGAGGTTTATTGGTAGTGGTCCATATATGTTTGTGTGGTCTTTCTTTATCTTTTCGCTGACGACACACTTTTTGACATGATGGAACATCTATCGTGGAAGCCTTGCATGCACGCAGTCCTCTCATGGCTGCATTGTCTCATGTTGCCATTATACTTCATGTTGAGGCCATTGAATTGCTCCTTCTTGTGCATTGACTCGAGAACACGATAGCATACATGGCCCAATTTTTAATTCCACATAGAAAGGTGTGCAACATAGTGTTCGTGGAGACACGCTGCTGCAAATGGCGATTGGAATTTGGTACAAGGCAAACTTCTATGAAGGCCTCGCCTTCACGCCTGTTCAAGGCAACGTGCTTTTGATTGCTAAAGGCACATGCACCTTTCTTTATTAGTTGCCTAAGTGAGAGGAGGTTGACAGCAATCTCACGTATGTACAGCATGTCCTTGATCTTGACTTGAGAACCTTGGTACCATGTATTGTCATTTTCACTTTTCGAAGCACTAGAAACTTCTTGTTGTTGGTGACTGTGACGATGCCCTGAAAGCACGGTAGGATTTCATGGTGGTAGGCTTTTTCGAATGTGATGTGGGAAGTGCACCCACTACCTAGGTACCACGTGTTAGTTGAGGAAACTAGCTCGTTGCTTCACGTGCTTGACAGCTAAAATGGGACGTTGTGTAGTCATACTGCTTGCCTGTACATCCCTCCTTTGTTTTCTTTTCCGCTTCTTTTGCTTCTTGGTACACGTCACGTTTTCACCACTCTTCTTCTCCCCCTTTCCTTCTGATTTTTTGACTTGCTTTGTTCGTCTTTTTTGCTCCTTACCCTTTAGTCACTTTCTGCAATACTTTTTAACGTGCCTTGATTTGCTTCAATAATGGCACTTGTATTCTGTGCATGATCTGGCCGTTAGTCACGCGAGCATTGCTAGCTTGTCTTTGGCTTGGACCCGGAGGAAGAATGGTATGATGTTAGCTTCATTAGCGCTTGGCTATTTTGCGATGGCCGAGTGGAGCTTACCGTAGCGCTAACACCTTGGTATGTTTTGTTGGTGAGAATGCGTTCTTTTTGTTTTGCTAGCTTATAGTCACGTTGATTAGTGAAAAGCATCTTACAATGTATGCTTCAGTTGGTTCACTTTCATGCTTGAAATTAAGCACCTTTTGCACGTCCTCTCAGTCACTAGTTAGATTGTTGAGAAGGAACGCCACAAAGACGGGTCCTGATATTGATGCATCTGTCACTTCAAGTTGGTCACAAAGTGACTTTGCTTTATTGATGTACGCCTCAATGCAATCGAAGGTATTGAGGCGAATGTGTGAAAGATTTGACAGAAGGTGGGATTTGAACTTTGAGTCGCTAGATATGTAGGTCTTGACAAGGTAGGACCATGCTTGCTTTGTAGACTTTTCCATGTCCTTGTATATCAAAATTGCTGATTGGATGTGATTGATCAAACGGATGTTCAGCATCATGAATGTAGCTTGGTTAAATTATTTATACTTTGACACCACTTGCTGTGATGATCTGAAGGGTGGAGATGCAAAGTACCTAGAGTACAACTTTCTAATGCCATGAATCGCAGCCACATGCTTGAATTTGTGTGCTACATGAGGGAATTTCTCTTCGTCACATTAGTCTATCTTGACCCTATGTAGCTGGAAGACACTTGTTGCAAAGGGCATGACGTCCACAAGTCCATAGTATGCCTTGCCATGTCGAGGCAAGTGGTGGTCTTGCATTTGATTATACTGCTGCATTGCTGGATGAGCTTGGAATGTGGGCACGACAGGCTCCATAGTGCGTTGTGCCATGTCTACTTATGGAAAAGGTGCTTGTTATGCTGGTTGAAACTATGCCATGGATGGCACCATGGGAGCACCTTGAGGCTGTTGAGCTGTAAGCTACTGTGATATGCCTCCTTGTACAGGTGGCACAGGTTGCACCGACGGAGGTATGGCTAGTTGCACCACATGGTAAGGGCTTCCTTGAGGCAAATGCACGGATGATGCATGAGATGCTTCTTTCCATTGCATGTGTTCATGCTGCTATAGCTGAAGTTGTTGTTGTTGAGGCTGCTGCTTTTGAAGATCTTATTGTTACTGGAAGCACGCCAGTTGTTATTGAAGTTGTGTAATCTGGGTATCCTGAGCCCCATGTGAGTAACTCAACTACTATGTTTGAGATGCTTGAGTGACTTGCGTCACATGCTCTTGTTGACGGAGGAGCTCTTGAGCTACCATCTACTGCTTGAATGCCTCCCTCTTGTGCTCTATAGCATGTTGAAAGTCAACTACTCGCTGTATCATGGGTTGCGCCTCTTCAGCCAAGCGTTGCGCTTTTGTCGCTAGGCATTGTGAGTGATCTACAACATGGTCTCCTTGATTGTGACGCATATCCAAGCCATGAAAAACTGAGTTCTTATCAAGAGCGGGAGAATCTGCTCTCTTATCCTCTGTCTTCATGTTGCTCATGGTCTCTTGATGCTTTTGTCTTGCGCACGCCAAATAGTGTGAAGGGCCGGTCGCGCTGCACAATAAGGTTAAGACGAGCATCGCTCCTCCTTGAACTTGTATAAGGATGGTGAAGGAATGCCTTATTAATCCACACTTCTACTATTGTAGCTAGACTAGCTGAACAAAGAGCCTAGTGCTTTGATACCATGTCAAGATTTGTAAGTGTGTAACAAGGAGTGAATTCCTTCTTTGTACATGATCTTTTCTTGTGTAGTTAGCTACCAGACAGATCATCAGTTTGGAAACTGAATGTGACAGCGAAAGAAATCTTGATTGATTCAAAGGTACACGTATGATACATGAAAAATAGAGCCTAATAAAGGCTAGAAATGAGCTCCACCACTGCTCCTAGCCCACGCAAGGGGCAATGCCTTGCTTGGCCGCCAAGGCCTTCTACACAAGGAGTCTTAGTGCAACACCATCTTCCAGGTAGATTGGCCTCCAAGTAGTCAGGGCTTCCTCCTCCCTAGGCTAGTGGAGCACCACTAGGCTTACAGAGGTCTCTTGGGCAGACTGGAGCAAAATCTTAGTCTAAGGCGCCTCCAAATGCTAAGTGTTGCAAGGCCGTGACATGAAAGATGAGTTGTGCTGAAATACTGAGGTGTGCTAGGCTTTGCCTTTTGTATTTGCAGCCTTGGCAAGTTTATTGCTTTGCTTGCATAAAGAAGCTTTCTGAGATGCACATTCGCTGTAACCGTAATTCATGCTGTTTTTGAGATGGTGCTTTGCTTCAAAGGCCTCTGGAAAGGACATGAAATTAAAAAACTTCTGGTTTAAAGTGTCCTTGTTTAATACATGTGTTGATTAGGCTATTTTTTGTTAACTTTCAGAAATTTAGTGAAAGAATTTTCTTATTCATGCACAAAATTCTCTTGTATCAAGCAAATTTTTTGTTGGTGTTGCTGTTCATTCATAAGGATACATAGAGAAAGATCGAGATATCTCTTAGCAAATGAGTGATGTTACGTGGAAAAAGCTGGTTATGTTGAAATTGAACACCTATCCTCATGAACACACGAGGAAAAAGTGGACTGGTTTAATGATGAGGATGGTTAACACATGCTAGAACACCTCAGAAAAGAAAATTGTTACTACATTGGACAAATACAATTTTGGTACATAAAGAAGATTTATCGGTAAAATGATGACATGAATTCTGATGCTCTGATGTTATGGAACACAATTTGTTTGAGTTGCCACAAGACCCAGAACTAAAGAACAGGCTTAGAACTCACTTCAGAACAAATTCTTGAACTCTTGATATTGTGCAGATCGCTTGAAAACATGGCAATCATTGAAGTCTCTTAAATGCAACAACATCTCGATACTTTGCCCGCCACGTGTTTCGAGTCTCCGTCGTCAAATCTATGCGATGATTACAGTCATCAGGTGCTGTATCGGAATGCGTCCTGGCTGGGTTTGACGAGTGTTAGAATCTTCCCAGCGGCTGGAGACGCGGTCGGGGTAGTTTCTTTCTGGACCTCTGCCAAGTGGAGCAAGAAATAGAGTCAGGAGTAACCACTTGGTTTCGCGAGTCTGCTCTTTTGGATTCCTACCATCTAGACTGTTCCAGGATTTTCGCACACGGGCTGTCACGAGGAGCGGATCGCGTAGCAGCAGTAGCAGCAGGAGCAGCCGCAGCAGCCGAAGGAGCAGCAGCAGCAGTAGCAGCAGAGCTGCAGCAGCAGCAGCAGAGCTGCAGCAGCTGCAGCAGCAGCAGCAGCAGCAGCAGCAGCAGCAGCAGCAGCAGCAGCAGCAGCAGCAGCAGCCGCAGCAGCAGCAGGAGCAGCAGCAGCAGCAGCAGCAGCAGCGGCAGCAGCAGCAGCCGCAGGAAAAACAGCAGCAGCAGCAGCAGCAGCAGCAGCAGCAGCAGCAGCAGCAGGAGGAGGAGGAGGAGGAGGAGGAGGAGGCGGAGGAGCAGCAACAGCAGCAGCAGCAGCGACAGCAACAGCAACAGCAGCAACAGCAGCAGCAGCAGCAGCAGCAGCCGCAGCAGCGGCAGGAGCAGCAGCAGCAGCAGCAGCAGCGACAGCAACAGCAACAGCAGCAACAGCAGCAGCAGCAGCAGCAGCAGCCGCAGCAGCGGCAGGAGCAGCAGCAGCAGCAGCAGCAGCGACAGCAACAGCAACAGCAGCAACAGCAGCAGCAGCAGCAGCAGCAGCCGCAGCAGCGGCAGGAGCAGCAGCAGCAGCAGCAGCAGCGACAGCAACAGCAACAGCAGCAACAGCAGCAGCAGCAGCAGCAGCAGCCGCAGCAGCGGCAGGAGCAGCAGCAGCAGCAGCAGCAGCGACAGCAACAGCAACAGCAGCAACAGCAGCAGCAGCAGCAGCAGCAGCCGCAGCAGCGGCAGGAGCAGCAGCAGCAGCAGCAGCAGCGACAGCAACAGCAACAGCAGCAACAGCAGCAGCAGCAGCAGCAGCAGCCGCAGCAGCGGCAGGAGCAGCAGCAGCAGCAGCAGCAGCAGCAGGAGGAGGAGGAGGAGGAGGAGGAGGAGGAGGCGGAGGAGGAGGAGGCGGAGGAGCAGCAACAGCAGCAGCAGCAGCGACAGCAACAGCAACAGCAGCAACAGCAGCAGCAGCAGCATCAGCAGCAGCAGCAGCAGCAGCAGCAGCAGCAGCAGCAGCAGCAGCAGCAGCAGAAGAAGAAGAAGGCGAAGAAGGAGACGAAGAAGAAGAAGAAGAAGAAGAAGAAGAAGAAGAAGAAGAAGAAGAAGAAGAAGAAGAAGGAAAAGGAGAAGGAGAAGGAGAAGAAGAAGAAGAATAAGAAGAAGAGACCGCAGCAGCACCAGCTGCAGCACCTGCTGCAAGCAACGCCATGATCCAGCGAATTTGACTGCTGCAGCAGCAGCAGCACCCAAGCCTCCTGCAACACCGCTTGGAGTGGCAGTTTCAACAGCACGGGACATGCATCTGCAGGAGCAGCACTAGCAGCGGCCGCGGCAGCAATAGAGTCAGCAGCGGCAGCGGCAGTAGCAGGAACAGGAACCAGTTTCACCTTCCTCTGTGCGATGGTCCATCCGCAGTCTCAGCGGCTGCGGCAAGAGGAGCAGCTGCAGCCGCGAAGGCCGCAGCGGCAAACGCACTTTCCGGTGGTCGCTCTCACTCGGCCATCCGCACGGCGACGTCTCTCTCATTCTCTAGGAGCATGGGCACCAGTTGCGCCGTGTCTTCTGCTTCTGCTGTTGCTGGCCTTGGACGGGCATCCGCGGGAGCATCCCTTTCATGGAGGGCGAAAGCTTTTGCAGCGACCGTGGCGACCGCGCTGGTGGGNCCGATATAGGTGATGTTGTAGACATTGCCAACGTCTCATTTCGTTTGAAAATGCTCTTCACATGTTTTCTTTGGGCAGCTGAGGCGCGTGGGCCTTGGCTGCCCCCAGAGCCTCATTGTTTTCTTCGTTATGCTGTTGGAGGCTCAAATCGCGCCATTCCAGTCAATAACTCCTCATGGAAATATGTTGCTGTGTCGGCCAAAGGCAAGACCTCGTCCTCCACAACTCTACACGTGGGTTGCCAATGCCGCCAGAGTTTGCAAGCCCCTCCCCCCCCACCCCCCCCTCCCCCCGCGCACGCGGAAAGAAATGGAGTCGTCACCACCTATCTCCGCCCAACGCTGTTGAACCAGGCTGGTCCAAACCGGAATTCGGATGGTCCCAGTGGCAAGAGTTGACCCAGCCCCTTCTAACAGCCAATCTCTACGATGTCCTAGCGACGCCCATGGTCGAGACTGTGGCTGCAGAGTGCGCACTGCCGTCCATCACAGATCCCTCGAGTTGCACCCACCACCAAAGCGACCTTGTTGCTCCCCCCCCTTGTCCTCCGCCGGCCACTCCTCTTTAGTGGATTGGCCTCCGCTTCCAACAGCTTTAACAACAGACGTGCAGACCTGCTGCGAGGCTAGCAGCTTCCGCGGCACCATCAGCAGGGCATGGGCGCAGTGCGGGGGCAGTCAACGCCGCAGGCACGGATAAGCAAGTGCGGTTTGTGGATGGGTGGGATGAAGTTACACCGGAAGAGGTGATGTTGGAAGATGACAGATTGGCAAACAAGAAGGTGGTGTGGATATAGATGTTTCTTTGGAGAAGAGGGTGGATGGGCGGCTGTAGGCGACGTGTGGGACTCATGCGAGGCAGCGCAACAGCGGGAGTAGCGACCTTGTCAGCCAAATGCGCTGTCACACGGTCTTCATTTTCGTTGCACTACGGGGGGGGGGGGTCACAGGCGCCAAGTTCACCCACCCTACAGGCTCTCTCATCGAGCGTTGTATGGCCACTCACAGCCCCTCATCGTCAAATGAGGGCCTGCAGTGCAAGTGCAAGTTGCGGCGCTTCCAAGTGATCGAAGACTTTGTCCTTCTGGCTCATAGAGTGTGAGAGATTCTGTGCCATCATCGCTGAAATGAAACAAAGGCACACTGCCAAACAGGGTAGGGTTTGCAACAACTATCCACGGCGGCTGGAAAATGTACAAGGCTCCCATGGCGCACGACTTGGTTGAGAAGACCCATAGCGCTACGACCTTCTGCGAAGCCAACTCACGGAGTTGACGTCCTTCGACACCCTGCAGCAGCCCTGCATGCAGGCCTCAGATCATGACCCATGTGTGCTCGACTGCCGTGATGCTAGATTGGGACAGGGGCTTTGCTTTCTTTGCGAGGGAGAAGGGCGTGGGACACACCAGCTTGGAGGACAGCCAATGGCACTTCCATTGTGTGACATTGCCCTACCTCATAGTCCATCCTCCTCCTCCCTCCCTCCCTCCCTCCCTCCCTCCCTCTCTCCCCTGCCCTTGCCCCTGCCCCTGCCCTAACCTCTTGCTCTCTCCCTCCCTCCCTCCCTCCCTTCCCCCGCTCGTCCTCCTCCATTCTACCCTCCCCCTGTTTCTCCCTCCCTTCCTTCCTCCCCCCCCTCCTCCATCCCTCCCTCCCTCCTCCGCTTCCTCCCTCCCTTCCCCCGCTCGTCCTCCTCCATTCTACCCTCCCCCTGGTTCTCCCTCCCTTCCTTCCTCCCCCCCCTCCTCCATCCCTCCCTCCCTCCTCCGCTTCCTCGCTCCCTTCACCTCCCCTCACCTAAAAAGAAGAAGAATGAAAAGCTGCCATGCACCTCTCCCCTCCCCATTGCCCCCTACCCTTGCCCCCAGTCCCATGCCCCGTTGTACTTGCCCCCAGTTCCATGCCCCCTTGCACTTGCCACTGTCCCTGCCCCTTGCTCCCTGCCCCATGCCCCTCGCCCCTGCCCTTCTTGATGGGATACTTCAAGGTTTTGGAATGCATCTGCACAATATGCAGATGCATATCGAAATTTTCAATATCGATATGGGCATTCCTTCTAGAAGAACCGAAAAACAGTGAAAAAGCTCCCAAGCCACATTGCTGCGCACTGTGGCTTGGCAGACCTCCGGCGGTCTTGGCCCGGATTCTTGGCGCTTCATCCGCCATTTGGCGGCGTTGTGCCTCGAGAGGGGTCGGGGCAGGCGCAGTGAGGCTGACCAGCCGGGGTGGTCGGCGCGGGCGGTGTCCTTGTTCGCGCAGCGGCTGTCCGTTGCTGGGATTCAGCAGCAGTGTCATGTGCTCCGCGACTTCGGCTTGTGGTGTGGGGGACTGGACCCGGAGCTGGGCAGTGTCACGCCTGTTGAGCTGCCGCGGCCGTGGCCCCTTGGCCCTGTTACGCTGTCTGACCTTTACTACACTGTGCCGTTGGACGGCGAGGAGAGTCTCGTCCGTCCTTGACGCTTGTTTGCTTGCTTTTCCTCTCGTCTTTCTTGTGCCGTGGGTGGCGGCTTTTGCATGTTTTCATACCCCGTAGATTTGCCCGTCAGGGGCGGCATTTGCATGTTCCTTCTTATTAGCCAAGATTTACCCCCCCAAAAAAAAAAAGAAAAAAAAGAAAAAAGAAGAAAGAAAGAAAGAAAGAAACCAAAAAAAAAAAAACCAGTTAAAAAAATCATTATCAAAGTGTCGATGTCGCAACAATCCCACGGTGGGAATCCCACCCTACTACATTGCACATGCATCTGTTCACTCGCTCGCGGTCATGTCCGTGGTTGTGTGCATGTGCAGCCAGCACACTCGGTGAACTTCAGGGCAGTTTCGGGTACATAATCCCGGGCTGGGGATCCGTAACCTTGTGCACAGAGCGCATCATGCGGTTTGTTAGCTGCGACTCGTCCGGAAGCGTTGTATCCTTGTACGTATTCTGCAGCAGCCCCGCAGAGCTCAGTCTGTACGTGTTGTGTGTGGGCCAGCACTGCACTGTTTGCTATGTGACACAGAGGGTGGAGAGAAAAGGAACGTTAGGAGAGAAGGGGGCCAGCAAGCTGGTGGATGCTTCCGTGTCCTCTCCCACTGCGTGGAGTGACCATAGCATGTTTGGTTGAAAGTGTGAGTGCATGGAGATATGGAGATTTTCCATGTCATGATATCTCATGAAATTGCGTTATCTTGTCTCTTTCTCCTTGGGCTTGCTCTCAGGTTTTGGAGAGAGGGAGGGGTAGGTGGAGGGGGAAAGGGGTTGGGGGAATGGATTCCTGTACCACTGGATACATGTTTGGGAGGGAGTTGTGGGAATCACCAGCGAGGAAGATGTATGGTGTCGTTACAAACGCAAACTGCTCCATGAGGTTGAAACAATGAGCAGCAGGCGTATGTGCGCCATTGTGAGCTCACACAGCGTGCTGGCCCTATGGCGTGGTGCAGGGCCTTGTGCGATCTACAGTTTGGGGGCACAATCCCAACGGCTATCGGGAATCTGCAGTCGCTCACGTACTTGTGAGTTTTGGGAATTCGAAAAATTTGGAGCCATTTTCAGATTTGCTGTCAGTCCTCAGAAGCTGCCGCAATTTCTGCTGTGCCAAAGGACAGGCAATACAGAGTTGACTTGCTTGACTGCACCCATGGGCGTGTTCAACCACAACGTTTGTCGCCACGCCACACATGTGGGAGATGCACTTCTGAGCAGTGCTGTGCTCAGCGCTTGGTAGATCCAAGGGCTGCCTTCAAAGAGGCACAAACCTCTCTATGCTTGTCCTTCGCATTGTCTTCGCAAGCTAATGTGATCAACAGGAGCATGCATGGGGGCAAACGGCCTTCACCTTTAGCATAGCGGCACAAAACTCTCTATGCTTCTCCGTTGCATTGACCCACAACAACGCCGCTAAAGTTTTGCTTCGCAACGAGGAAGTGTTTCAAGCAAGTGATTTAGGGCCTTGCTCTACCCCTGTGCAGCTCCACTACCATCGTGCATCCATTTCATCCATGGTGGACTCTTTCATGCCCTGCTTCCAAGGGCACAGGCTGAGAGCCTGGAACCTGGCATGCTGTGCTGCGAACCTGGAAGGCATTCACTGTCATGTGGATTCTGAGCCTGTTCCGACCGCACTGGTGGGATGCATCGGGGCATGGTGTGCTTCTGCGGCATACGTTCATGTCACACCGAGCCAACTTGCAGCTGCTCACTTCGGTGTTGTTGTTGCACTTGGTACACCCGTCCCGCCGTTTTTAGGTGACACTTGTGCGCAAGTGCAGATCTCGTTCGCTGCTACGTAGGTCACACCGTTTAGTGACGCGCAATGCAAAGGAAGCAAGTCTGAGTGCAGTGCAGAGGCCTGCCTCTGGACTTAGTGTGAACTGGCAAGTTGCATGTGCACCGATGTTCGTCAAAGACTCGGAGTCAGCAAGTCCATGTCCTATGCTGTACACACACAAGAATCAAGGGGAGTAGGACAACAGCAACTGAAGGGTGCAGTACTCTGTGAGTGAAGGAGAGTTGGCTCTGAACTTGTACTTCAGGGCCTACTTGCCCGATGCATGCAGTGGATGCATGCATCCTATGCATGCATCCACATTCTGCACTGGCTGTTCTACACCAATGTCTTTGCTGAACTCATCTACAGATTTGCGGACTTCGAGATGTTAGGAAAAAGGCTAAATTTAGATGTAGCAGAATTTTTCCCCCTGTTGCGGAGAAGTGCGACCGCACCTGCTGAGGCTGAGATTGCCACGTCACTCTAGCCGAGGCTGGGCAGGCAGGCCTGCCTTCCGGTTGCCGACGACAGGCGATGTTCAGCTGTTCAGTGATGGAAAGCGGTGCTTCTGGACGATATCTGAGCCTGCCTTTCGTTGCAGCTCCTGGAAAGCTTCGATTTTGCACTTGCATGTGCCCATGCCAGTGCATGCCATAGTGCGCGTGCATTGATGCGTTTGCAGGTGTCTAAGGAACAACTCTTTCTATGGTGGTATCCCTCAAAGCCTGTCCAACCTCAAAAGTCTTGTGACTCTGTGAGTGAAACAAGCCAATGGTACGGGATTGAAAAATCCACAACGGATGTGATGGCGTATGCTCCCGGGGGGGGGGGGGGGGGGGGGGGNACTGTTGAAGTGTGGCCCCGGAACAATTGTTGTACCACAAACGTGTGGTGGTGTTTCCGACTTGCACACACTGGTGCGGCATCAGTGTCGCATGGCATTTGTTGTGATGTGATGTAATGTGATGTGATGCGATGTGATGTGATGTGATGTGGTGTGATATGTGATATGTGATGTGATGTGATGTGATGTGATGTGTTGTCATGTGATGTGATGTGATGTGATGTGATGTGATGTGGTGTGATGTGATGTGATGTGATGTGATGCGATGTGATGTGATGTGATGTGATGTGATGTGATGTCATCTGATGTAATATGATGTGATGTGATGTGATGTGATGTGATGTAATATGATGTGATGTCATGTGATGTGATGTGATGTCATGTGATGTGATGTGGTGTGATGTGATATGATGTGATGTGATGTGATGTGATGTGGTGTGATGTGATGTGATGTGATGTGATGTGATGTGATGTGATGTGACGTGATGTGATGTGCATAATCTGTTTCCAATTCACTCCACTATTGGCGCTGGAATGCCGGCAGGGACTTGAGGTACAACAACGTGTCTGGCACAATACCACAGTATCTTGCAAACCTCAACTCTCTCTCCTACATGTACGTGAGAAAGATTGCAGCTGTCTTTTTTCACCTGCTGATTAGGGCAGCAGCTGTTTACTCTAATGCTGTCAGTGCTGCAGCCGCTACTGCCGCTGCCCCTGCTGCTGCTTGCTGCTGCACCATGGGCAGCAGGTGGCTGGTGTTTACGCTCCTGTGACCTCACAACGTGATGTGTTCATCCCTGTTTGATTGAGTAGTGTACATTCAGCTCCCATGTTTAAAAGGAGGAAGGGGGCATGGGGGTGGGGTTAGAGGGAGTGGGTGAAGGGGAAAGGATATGTGGGGTGGGAAGCAATGGTGTGTGGAGGGCGGGTGGGGGGGAGGGAGGGTGGGACATGGGTGTGAGTGTGTGTGTGTGTGTGTGTGTGTGTGTGT
>SZWC01003534.1:30329-45294 GCA_023375785.1 Penium margaritaceum
GGGGGGGGGGGGGGGGGGGGGGATATGTGGTAAGTGGAAGGGGTGTGTTCATGGGGTGATGGGTGAGAAATGAACACACATGTACAGACGTACATTCCTTGTGTAGAAGGACAACTTTGATGGGATTTATGTGATGTTTAGTAGTTTCTGTCAACCATCCATGTTCACTAGTTCGTTCACATCCCAATATAATTTCTGATACAATTTTTCATGGGTGAGAGAATTGGTCATACATGTTCCACTTTTACATGTGATCCATAACACTGTACACTTGTATTGATTTCCCACCCATCACCCGATGCACTCCCCCATACACTCACCACATACACACCCCCCTATCCACCCCCATCTCCACTCCCACATCTAATACATAGCATTTAATACATGTTTCTGTTGAAGGAAACTGGGGCAAACCTCAGGGAGGTGATCAGGCTCACTAAGTGCCGCCTAGGCAGGACCAAATGTTTGTGAGAGGGAATTGCAGGTTGCACAAACGGAAAGTATGGAAGCAAATGAAGAGCTGCAGAGAACATGAATGTCTGAGTTGATTCTTGAATGAGAAACTAAATCATCATAGCTTTCTAAATGGCCCTTATATGCCTCGTTTGGCCAAGTGAGAACTGAGATACACTCAGTCAAAGTTGACCCTCTAGTACACTCCTAGTCTAGCAGGATGAGCGGCAGTCACATTTTCATGCATGAGTATTATGTCTCCCACAGCGTGCACGGCTAATCATCTTCAAGTTATCCTTCCTTAAAGTCTCCTGGAGGATCTTCAGACTTTTTCTCCCCTTCAAGGCCGCTCTCAGCCTTCCTGGTCAATGTTTGTGGCCGTCTTTTATGCTGAAGGTGCTCAGGTTGTCACTTGAACCCTGATGGACATGAGGGTGCCAGAAAGTGACAAAACTAGGTTGCTCGATTAAAAGAACATGGCATGACAGCTACATTGAGGATGTTTCACAGGTCTCAACGCACTTAACAGAACTCAATTCACAGTCCGTTTCAGTGAGATATGGGTTTCCAAAATGTGGAGATCATGGATCGGGATCAAGTGATGACCTGAGGACTTTGAGCTCAAAAGGCGGCAAGATTATTGATTAGGACGGCTGAGGGCGGCCTTCAAGGAGAAAAGCCAGCTGGAGGAACTCCACAAGACTTCAAGGAAGGTGCAGACCACAATTTTTGGTCGTCCAAGTCGTGTGAGACATAATTCTCATGCGTGACAAGGTGACTGCTATTCATCCCGCACGGCTAGGAGAGTGTGCTAGAGGGTGAACTTTGACAGAGTGTATCTCAGTGCTCCCTAGGCCAAATGAGGCATATAAGGGCTTGTTAGAAGTATTTGACCATGAATGTTTTCACCAAATAATGGATTCAAACATTTGCGTTCTCTGAAAACCTACATTTTCTTCCGTAGTTTGTGTCTGTGCAACCTGCAACTCCCTCTCACAAACAGTTAGTCCTGCCTAGGTGGCTCTTAGTGAGCGTGATCACCTCCCTGAGGGCTGCCCCGGTTTCCATCAGTGGTATCAGCGCTAGAATAAGGCTTTTCCTCATCCTTAAAGAATTCCTTGCACCTTTTTGTGTGGGAGATTTGTTTAGGGGCTGAACGTTGCATTACCATGGTGCCATCCGTTTCTGAGGTGGCCGGCGTCAACATCGCCAAGTTTGAAGGCAAGAACATCTTCAACTAGAGCAACAACATGAAGATGGTTCTCATGGAGAAGGGACTCTGGAGCCATTGGAGTGAGGTGGAACCAGCTCAGTACTCTCTCTCAACTGGTGAGACCCGTACCCACCGCGAGAAGCGTGACCGCGCCGACGCCACCATCTAGCTTTACCTCGCCCTACGGCAGCAACTCCTCGTCCATGGCATCTTCACGCCTAAGGAGGTTTGGAAGAAGTTTGAGTCTACTTATGCATCCAAATCCACCCTCATGAACATGCAACGGTGTTGTTGCTTTCACACTGCGAAGATGGATGAGTCTGGCTCCATGATTGACTACATCAACAAGGTAAAGTCTCATGCCAACCAGCTTTCTGCAATTGATGACCCTGTCAAAGAGCGTGTGCTCATTTCTTACCATCCTCTGTGGCCTTCCTAGCAGCTACAGTCCTCTCATTGTTGCCCTGGACCAGCATGGTGACAAGCTCTCCCTCAACCATGTAGAGGAGAGCCTGCTGTTTGAGGTGAAGCAGTGCAAGGGGCAAGACAGCGGAAGCGGACTGAACGCTCCTCTGATCACCAACTCTGCTCATGGGAGTGGTGCTGCACCAACCAGGGGCAGCGGTAGAGGAGGGAAGAACAAGGGGAACTGCAACTACTGCAAGAAGCTGGGTCATTGGGTGCACGAATGCCGGAAGAAGAAGGTGAACCTTTCGGCTGCAGTGGGAGCGGGAAAGCAGTCCGACCCTTCCGCCAACGCAGCAGATTGGGAGAGTAGATCCATGACAACCATTTGGTTCCTACACGTCTCCAACAAAACCTCATTGTTCTGGATCATCAACTCGGGAGCCACGCGGCACATGACGTGTCTCCGGGAGTGGTTTGTTGTCTACACTGACATTGAACCTCGTCGGGTGTACATGGAGGACAACCATGTGCAGATGGCGGTTGAGGAGAGTGAGATTGTGTGTTGTGCTTCCGTTGAGGGTGAGCAGGTGGAACGTTGTGTTAAGGTGGTGCTCCATGTTCTGAGGTTGGCAGCTAGCCTCCTCTCTGTCTCATCTCTCATCTCTAAAGGCATGCAGGTTCGCTTTGAGAATTGGTGCTACACCATCTCTTCCCCTGCAGGCCGCGTGCATGCAAAACCGGGTAAAGAAGACGGAGTCTACCATTATCATGTGGTATCGGAGAAGGAATCCAACTTAGCTTTGGCGGAGAGAGAGTCAAAACATGACATTGACCTGTGGCACCGCCAGCTTGGTCACCTCGGCTTTGACACAATCATCTCCATGTAGCAGATGGTCCACGGCCTGGAGCTCAATGGGGTGAAGTGTCAAGAAGCTTTCCTGGCGTGACCTGAACTGCCTAAGTGTACATGGCTGCTTAGTGCAAATAGACTTTGAAGGGAGGTGTGTGCTTTGGATCGCCACAACACCAAGGGAGCAGAATTCTGGCAGAATACAGATTGCGGAAACTGAGAAAGGCTGGGAATCATCAATGGTTAGTTGTTTTGGTGAGATCACATCAGATTCCTATAGCCTGTGATCTAAGATTTCCAACAGATCCAAGCATGCCCAAAACAGAGCAGTAGAGTCCCTGTTACGGCCATTAGAGTAACCCATGGTGGAGCCGAGCCGCTCACCATACCCACGAACGACAGTGACGGGAGGCGCTTCGATGGTGGCCTGTCGAAGCGCCCTTCCTGTCATCCCAACGTGGGGCGGAGGCTCTCCCTGGTCCAGAAGACCATCCACATCTCTTTTGTTCATGGCCCATGTGCCCTTGGAGCTCATCGAAGTTGAACTCGGATCACTGGTGGTGGAATTAATCCGTCACCAATGACGGAACCCAAATTCCACCCACCTACCACCCGAACTTCGGATGGGGCTAACTTTCTGAATTCTCAACCAAATTGAGCAACTGAAAGCTCGAAACTGCATGGCACAATGCAAGGGGTCCAAATCTGCAATCATATCAGACATCAAACCACTCTCTAGTGGTCAAACCAGGGAAACGGCAAACGGCATCCATGGCAGGGGCACTTTTAACAATCTCCCCCGTGCACCTTCCATGCCGGATGCCTCATGCTCACTCTCACTCGTCCGCGTCTGCGCCTTCAAGCCCTTCACAGCTTGTCAACCCAAGCCCTGCAAGGCTGATGACATGCCGATCCTGGGGCTGCGCCTTGGTCAAGCAATCCGCGAGCATGTGCTTCGTGCTACAATGCTGCAGCACAACCCGTCCCTTCTCCACCATGTTGCGCGCGTAGTGGTAGCGCACGTCGATGTGCTCTGTCCTCCTGTGCTGCATCGAGTTGTTGGTCATCAAGATGGAGCCGGTGTTGTCTTCTTGAACCACCGTAGGCTCCTGCTGCGGCACGCCCAGCTCCCCCAGCAATCTGCGGAGCCACACCGCTTCCTTGACCGCCTCGGCCAGAGCGACGTACTCCGCCTCCACTGTGGAGGTGGCAACGCAGTCCTGCTTCCTGCTGCGCCACGAGACTGCTGCACCTGCAAGGAAGAACACATAGCCAGAAGTAGACTTCCTCTTGTCCACATCGCCGGCGTAGTCCGCGTCCGTGTAGCAGACCAGCCGCAAGGAGTCGGACCTCCCCTTTCCGTCGTACTTCAGGCGCGCATGCCGCGTTGCCTGCAAGTACCGGAGGATGTGCTTCGCCACCTGCTAGTGTAGTGGCCCAGGGTTGGCCACATACCTGCTCACCTGGCCCACCGCGTAGGCCAAGTCTGGCCGAGTTGCCACCATGGCATACATGAGGCTGCCCACCACAGATTGGTAGGGCACCTCCGCCATGTCCTCCTTCTCCTCTTTAGTTTGCGGCATCATCGCCGCACTCAGCTCACAGCTTGTGGAGAACGGACTGCCCACTGGTTTGCAGTTCTCCATGTCGTACCGCTACAGCACTTCGGTCACGTACTTGGCCTGCCCTAACTCAAGCGTGCGTGCTCTCCGGTTCCGCGTGATGGTCAACCCGAGGTAGTACTCCAGCTCCCCCATGTCCGTCATCTTAAATCTACTGCTCAGCCGCTCCTTGAGCTGCTGCAAAGCCGCCAAATCTGATGAGCACAAGATCAGGTCTTCCACGTAGAGTGCAACAATCGGATGAAGTCCCTTGCTGCGTCGCACATACACGCTGTGGTCTAACTCACAGGGCCTGAAGCCGAGCTCTGCCATGTAGCCGTCCATCTGTTGGTACCAGCACCTGGGCGCTTGTTTTAGCCCGTACAAGGCCTTTCTCAGCTTGTACACCTTGCCCTCCGGCGCATCCACCCCCTCCGGCACCTCAAGGTAGATCTCCTTGTCGATGATGCCATTCAGGAATGCCGTCTTCACATCCATTTGGTGGATCTCCATGTCCATTGCGGCTGCCACTACGAGGATTGTCTGGATGGTTGTGAACTTGGCGACGGGCGTGAACGTCTCATCGTAGTGTTCGCCTTTCCACTACGCATACCCCTTTGCCACTAGCCGTGCCTTATACTTCTCCACCTTGCTGTCCTTGGTGAGCTTCACCTTGAACACCCACTTGGAGCTGATCACCTTCGCCCCCTCAGGCCGATCCACCAACTCCCAAGTGCCGTTCCCAGCAAGGGACGCAAGTTCAGATTTTATTGCTTCGCCCCACTGCTACCCTTCAGGCCGTGCAAGCGCCTCTTGCACGGTTGTCGGCTCTTTTGCGGCTGCCATCATGCACTGCGCCATGCCGACCCAGCGGCCCGTGCTTGCGTCATACCGCTTTGCCGCATTCCGCCGCCTCCAACTGCGACGCGGCAACCTTGGCGACGCTGGCTACTAGTCCTGCGGCTGCTCTGCTGCAACGTTGTCCTCGGTCGCGGGCTCCCTTGCGTCGGTTGCTGCATCCTGCGCTCCAGCGGCACCTGCACCTGCTGCATTGCCCTGCTGCACTCAAGCACCGTCATCCTCCGAAGACCTATCATCGACCTCTGCAGCCGTCGGCTCCTCCTCACGCTCAAGGAGTTGGATCCACTCCCCCTGCTTTGGAGGGTGTGCTGCGTCAATGTTGTTGCTGCTCCAGTAGCTTTGCTGCTCATCAAACGTGACGTTGCGGCTGGTGATGACGTCCTGCGTTCGTGAATCGAAGAAGCGGTACGCCTTGAGCTCGCTCTCGTATATGACGAACGCGTACACCTTTGCATGCGGGTCCAGTTTGGGGTCTCTTCTTTACGTGGCCTGCACCAACTCGTGAGCCTTGCTCCCGAAAGCCTTCAGGTGCGCCACGCTTGGTTTGCGCCCGCTCCAAGCCTCCTGCGGCGTCTTCCAGCCGCCCTTCCCCTTCAGCACTGCCGTTGGGGTGAAGTTGGTGATGTAGCACGCCTTACTCACTGCCTCGGCCCACAGGCTCCATGGCAACTTTGCATCCACGAGCATTGTCCGCGCCATTGTGAGTAGCGTCTGGTTCATACGCTCTGCCACGCCATTAGATTGTGGTGTGTATGGAGTGGTCGGCTGCCACTCAATGCCCTGCTCCTCCAGCCACCCTCCGCAACCCACATACTCCCCGCCATTGTCGCTTCGTAGAGCTCTGACCTTGCGGCCAGTCTGCCTCTCCACCGCTGCGACATACTTCTTCAGCCGGTCCAGCACATCGCTCTTTGGCTTCATGAAGTAGACGTAGAGTTTTTTGCTGCAATCATCGATGAAGGCGACGAAGTACCGCGCGCCCCCAATGGACAGTGTCTTGACCGGTCCGCACACATCACTGTGCACGACCTCGAGCAGGTTCTCGGCCCGCCGTTGTCCGTCTTCAAACGGCTTGCGCTTTGCCTTGCCAACGATGCAAGGCTCACACTGGTGCTCTGCAGAATCTGCTGCTGCATCTGCTGCACCGGTGATGTTGAGGCCACGAACCATCTCGCGCTTCGCCATCTCCTGCACGACTCCGGGCGACGAGTACCCCAGCCGTCGATGCCACATTTGCAGGTCTGCTCCCCCGCCTTTTGCAAGGTTGATGACGCGTGCTAGCGGGTCTGCTGCATCTGATGCCGAGGGGATGACCTTGGTCTCAACGATGTAGAGACCTCCCTCATGCTTCGCCTCGAGCACAACCTCGCCGCCACCGTCCATCCGCACGACTGCACCTTTCTTGCGGAAGAGTACTTCATAGCCCTTGTCTGTCAATTGGCTCACACTCAAAATGTCAGCCAGGCCGGGGACATGTTGCACGTCTTGGATAACACGTTGCACCTTTTTACCACCAACCACCACCTCAACGTCCACATCACCTTGGCCGGCCGCAGGTTCGACCTTGTCGTTGGCGGTCACCATTGACTTGGCAGACTCGGTGTAGTTGATGAACCCCACCTTCTCAACTTGGGTATGCTCCTCTGCACCTGAGTCGAGGCACCTCCGGTTGGCACCCTTCAGGTCGTGGTTCTTCGTGCCGTTGAGGAGCGCCTTCTTGCCTTTGGCGCCTTTGCTTCCGGCCTGTGCCTCCTCCGGACACTCCTTGGCCCAATGGCCCTCCTTGCCACAGTTGTGGCATGCGCCCTTCTTGGCGCCCTTCTTGCCGCCGCCCTTACCACCGCCTCGCTTGCCGATGCTGCTGCTACCTTGCGTTTTGGTGACCAGGGCAGTTGAGGATGACGAGGTCTCGCCACCGCTTCGACAGTGCACCTTGTTGCGGATGTACTCGGTGACTGCGCCGTAGGTGAGTTTATTCTCCTCCCAATCTCCCAGCACGGGGATGAGAGGACCCCAACTGTCAGGTAGAGCCATGAGGAGTGCCATCGCCTGCATCTTCGTGTCAATCTTCCACTCCACATCATTGCATTGCGAGGCAAGAGACTCGATTTGTTGCATGGCAGAAATGACGTCCTCACCCTCCTCGATCCTCACCGTCAAGAGTTGCTTCATTGCGAAGATCTTGTTGGCTAGAGATGTTGATTGGTGAATGGAGCAGAGATTCTTCCACGCATCAGCTGCCAGGTCGCAGCCTTGGATGTAGCCCAGTGTTGATCTCCCTTACCGATGTGGTCAGACCATATCGGCCGCGGCACCGCGGTCCACATCAATGTGGCATCGATGTGGACATCGGTGCAATTTTCCTGTGGGCCCATACTTCAACGACCGACGCGTGGCTGTGACACACATTCGATGCCCACTAGCCGAAGGAAAAAAAAACTTGTAGGTACCGGTTCGGCACCACGTTGACGTTCCGCTCCACTATGGCAAGGTGCAGTGTAACTCACGAGAATGCATTCCACGTTCACTATGCACCCCATTGGTGGCATTGTAGCTATGACTTTGCATCGGCCAATAGTGTGCTTCATCATCCTAATCTATCTTGCTTTGTTGGCCGCAGTTTGATGGCCATGCATCACTGGTTGCATGTTTCTGACTGCAATACCGCCAATCGGATTGCCACTGGGTTTCGAGGCCCATGCCTCCGTTGATTTTGCCACGAAAGAAGTTGCTAGTCTAACCATGCAAAGAGGTTTTCGATGTTTTCTTTNAATGCATTCCACGTTCACTATGCACCCCATTGGTGGCATTGTAGCTATGACTTTGCATCGGCCAATAGTGTGCTTCATCATCCTAATCTATCTTGCTTTGCTGGCCGCAGTTTGATGGCCATGCATCACTGGTTGCATGTTTCTGACTGCAATACCGCCAATCGGATTGCCACTGGGTTTCGAGGCCCATGCCTCCGTTGATTTTGCCACGAAAGAAGTTGCTAGTCTAACCATGCAAAGAAGTTTTCAATGTTTTCTTTTCCCACTTTGAAATCATCAAAAAACACTGGTTGCGAACAAAAAATGCAGGGTTTGTGACGACCAGTTCGAGCCGTATTTGGCGTCGAATTTTCTTTTGTAATTCCGAACTCGATTTGATTTTGGGGTTTGGGGGGAGGGGAGGGGTGGGAAGTGTGGGGTTGTCCTCCCAAGCGTCATAGTTCCGGACCGAGGCTTCGACTATCGGTTCAGTCACGGAGAATCGCTGTCTTACGCGTCCACGAGCATGGCGTAGCAACGCCAGTCACAACAGTTAGGTGCGGCGAGGTCTCGAGACCTCGCCGCAAGGACACCGGGCACCATGTCTCCTAGGAGGGCTGCTCCTCTGCCACCTCTCTCAGTGAGCAGCAGCACACGGCTGGAGAACATCAGCACTACAACGGGCTCTGTCCGTGTCGTCACTCCCATCTTCGACCCCGCACCCGTTGGCCGGCTCCATGGCGATTTCCTCACGCTTGCCCTGTCTCGCCACTGCCTCCCTGTGCCCACCTGCTCCAAGAAGCCCGGATTCTACTGTGGCTCTTGCAGTGTCACCCTCAGCGGAACTTGTGACAGGATTCGTGGACACTTCGGCGAAGCAAACGGCAACGTGCAGCAGTGTGACCATCCTCCGCCGCTCGCCCGCGATGTCTTAGGGCTTGAGCGCAAGCCCCGGCCTCCTCATGGCTGGATGCCAGCTTGCCCAAGGCTGTTCAATGGGACTGGCGAGAGCTGGGGCACCACGGCAAAGCCGGTGGGATGGGCATGACTGTAAGAAGAGCGCCAGAGGGCTGCCGCTCTGGAAAGGGCTGGACTACCGCAGGATGAGGATGACTTTCTGCAGGAATTCCAGGCGGAGCAGCAGACGTCGGACGGGCAGGGGCAGCAACAAGAACAGCAACAGCAGGGGCAGCAACAGCAGCAAAACCTGCAGCAGCAGCAGCAGGAGCAGCAGCGGCAGCGTCTGATACGGGCCACTTCAAACATGCTGCAGACAAGCATGCTCCCTCATTGCGAGACAGCGGCAAACAAGGCATGCCATGCTGCTATTGTGAAGCTGATGGCATGTGCCGCGCTTCCCATCTCGTTCTGACGTGAACCTGCATGGATGGACGTGGTGAGGACTGCCAAGCACACCAACGGGTCGTTCAGGCTGCCGGGTCGCAGCACAGTTGTCAGCGACATCCTGCCGAAGTTGGACGAGAAGCTGGAAGCCTTGGATGCCTCCTTGAAGCAGAGCTGGATGATCTACGGCGTGACGTTGGCCGTGGATGAGTGGTCAGACACGAAGCAGCGTCCCATCTTCAACGCTATGGCGGTAAACGCCAAAGGAAGCTGCCACGTCTTCAGCCGAGATGCAAGCGGGCTCGTCCGTAACGCTGATCACATCAGCGCCATGTCTGAGCTCGCCATCGACCACGTTGGGGTGAAGAACGTGGTGTCGGTGGTCTGCGACAACACCTTCGTGAACAAGAAGGCTTTTGAAGACCTGAAAGGGAAGTACCCCGCCCTCCTTTGGCAAGGTTGCTGCGCACACAATGTTGACCTGGTGATGAAGGACGTGTGCAAGTCCGAGTGGGGGGCTAGTGTCCTGTCGAGAGCTGAGAAGGTGGTAGCTTTCTTCGGGAACAATGAAATGCCGAGAACCTGGTTGAAGCAGGCTTCGGGGGGGCGGGTGCTGTTGCCAAAGTGTGATACCTGCTTTGCGAGTGCCCACACCATGCTCCAGCGCCTCCTGGACATGCGTCCTTTCCTGTTGAGGCTTGTGAATGCCAACTCATGGAAGGAGATGGGTGGGCAACGTGATGGTGCATTCAAGCAGAGGAAGAAGATGGTGCGCAAAATCATTCGCCGGCGCGTGTTCTGGTTGCAACTCCGCCAGATGCGTGACCTGTTTAACCCCCTTGTCACAGTGCTGCGCCTTGCAGACTCTCCAGGTGGTGCGTCAGGAGAGATCTACGAGGGTCTCCTGGACGCCACGGCAGATCTCAAGGCCCTCGCCCAGCCCAAGGGACGCAAACCTGTGCGGGTGGCTACACAGCATGTGAAGGCAGCCATGGCCAGCCTAGCAAGGCGCTGGACCAAGGACATGAGCTGCCCCTTGCATGCAGCCGCTCGGCGGGTGCACCCCACCCACTTTGGCAATGACCTAGGAGGAGATGTCAGCATGGTGCAGGCATGGGCGCATGTGGTGGACGCCTTGGTGCCGCAGTGGAAGCATGATGAGCTGCAGAAGGAGTTGGACGCTTTCCAGCTTGGCCGTGTGACGGTGACTGTCATCCCGCTGGTCACTAAGCGGCTCACTGAGAAGGCCAGAGCTGCTGTGGCACGGGTCATTGGTAAGGTCCTGCCGGCATATGAGTGGGCTTCACTCCACCTTACCCACCTCCCCAACCTTCGTGCACTGGCATTGAAGCTGCTCACGCAGCCATGTGCCTCTTCTGATTGTGAGCGTGCATTTTCTACGCACCAGCTCATTCACACTGCCCGCAGGAACAGGCTGCATGTGAAGACGTTGGAAACCCTGGTCCGCGTGAACGTGCGTCTGAGGAAGCAGTACAAGGGTGAGAAGACACGACGGTACCATGACGCCAGCTTCCTCACTGAGGATAAGTCTGACAGTGAGGATGACGGAGAGATAGTGGAGGAGGTACAGGAGGACGATGAGGGTGGAGAGGAGAGGGGGGCTGAAAGCTCGGATGAGGAGATGGAAGAGGAAGAGGAGGTGTTTGTGGAGGGGGAGGAGGAAGAGGGGCAGGGGCAGTAGCAGCAGCAGCAGCAGCAGCAGCAACAGCAGCTGAGGGTTCCTGCAGTGGTGATGGTGGATGATGGACCATCGTATGCCCGGCCGGTGCGTACCCGAGAGGAGGTGGAGATGTGGGAGGAGGAAGCTGCAGGGAATGGGTCTTCACAGGGAGCAGGTTCTGGTGGAGGAGGTGCAGCAGTGGATGCACAGGATGAGGGTGCAGCAGAGGGTGGAGTTGGTGGCAGTGCAGCCCAGAATGCAGCAACAGGGGGAACAACAGAAGAGGGTGCAGGTGTGGCTGCCACAGTGGAAGAAGGTGCTGGTGCAAGTTCTGCAAATGACCAAGCTGAGGATGACCAGAGCACTCCAGCTGGCGATGCGGTGGGTGGAGGGGCAAGCAGGGAAACGAGGAGCACTACAAAGGTTACAGCCAGCAGCAAGGTTGCTGCTTCTGCTAGATTGGCTGTCAAGGCACTGGCTGCAAAGAGAGCAGCTAGAGCAGCAGCAGCTGCCAAGGCAGCTAAAGCAGCAGCAGCTACCAGTGCAGCTAGGAAGGGAAGGAAGCGCAAGGAGGGAGCAGAGTAGAGGAATGATGTTGCAATGCTGTGCTCTTTGAAATATAAACTTCATGTTTTTCAAGCACATTCATTTGCCATGTTGGACCATGATGCAATGCCTCGTACAAAGTTGAAATTCAGCACAAATGTCTCATTCATTGTATACCACAAGACAGGTGAAAGTAATGCTGTGCAATGTACATGGTAGTGTACCATGGTGATGCATACTCAGTGTCCAGCTGTGCCAATGTCATGTTTCTGGCACTGATTTGAAAAAGAAATGGACATGTGGATGATGACTCGCTTTGCTTTGGTATTATGTCATAGGGGGCTTAGGTTGAGCTTACAAATTCTGTCCCTAATTCCCATAATGACTTGGAACCTGTTAAACACTAGTTTGTAGTAGACAGACCCCCCCTCCTCCTGGCGTTCCCTGAACTGCCTAAGTGTACACGGCTGCTTAGTGCAAAGAGACTTTCAAGGGAGGTGTGTGCTTTGGATGGCCACAACACCAAGGGAGCAGAATTCTGGCAGAATACAGATTGTGGAAACTGAGAAAGGCTGGGCATCATCAATGGTTAGTTGTTTTGGTGAGATTACATCAGATTCCTATAGCTTGTGATCTAAGCTTTCCAACGCATCCAAGCACGCCCAAAACAGAGCAGTAGAGCCCCTGCTACGGCTGTTAGAGTAACCCATGGTGGAGCCAAGCCGCTCACCATACCCACGAACGAGAGTGACGAGAGGCGCTTCGACGGTGGCCTGTTGAAGCGCCCTTCCTGTCATCCCAACGTGGGGGGAAGGCTCGCCCTGGTCCAGAATACCATCCACATCTCTTTTGTTCATGGTCCATGTGCCCTTGGAGCTCATTGAAGTCAAACTCGGATCACTGGTGGTGGTATTAATCCTTCACCAATGACGGAACCCAAATTCCACCCACCTACCACCCGAACTTCGGATGGGGCTAACTTTCTGAACTTTCAACCAAATCGAGCAACTGAAAGCTCGAAACTGCATGGCAAAATGCAAGGGGTCCAAATCTGCAATCAGATCAGACATCAAACCACTCTCTAGTTGTTGAACCAGGAAAATGGCAAACGGCATCCATGGTAGGGGCACTTTTAACATGAAGAAGCCTGATACATCGGCTTGTGAGAGGTGCATTGCAAGGAAGCAAACCTGCGCTCCATTTTCAGGGAAAGGGAAGGGAGCGGCTGAGCCTCTCTCACTTGTTGACTCTGATTTGTGCGGTCCCATGTCATCTCAGTCCCTGTCCGATAAGTTGTTCTTTGTCACGTTCACTTATGACAAGTGAATGAGGACATGGGTATCCTTCCTGACTGGAAAGGATGAGTGCATTGATACTTTCAAGGTGTTGATAGCTACTGCACAAAATGAGAGTGGCAGGCGGTTGATGGTGCTTCGCACCAACAATGGAGGAGAGTACCTCTCCAACGACTTTTGTAACTTCCTCAAGCGTCCTGGGATCAAGCACGAGGTCACCCCACCTGGAACATCGGAGCTGAACGACGTGGCTGAACGCACAAACTGCACGCTCATGGAGCGTGTTTGCAGCAAGCTCCAAGACGCGGAGCTCCCATCAAATTTTTGGGCACAAGCGAACATCACTTCCGTTTACCTGTATAAAAAAATTCCCATGCACGCCGTACTGCTGATAACACCGGAGAATTCGTGGTTGGGACACAAGCCAACAGTGACGCACCTGAAATTCTTTGGGTGTGGCATATTCGTGCACGTGCCTACGAGCAACCGTAACAAGCTAGACGCAAAGTTGGTGAAGGCCGCCTTCCTTAGCTATGACACCATGTCATACTGCATCTACAACCCCGCCCCACGCAAGATCATCCGTAGCCGTGACGTGGTCTTTCAACAGGACATGAAGGGCTGAACTTGTACCTGAAGTGGTAGACGAGCCGGTAGCAGAAGAGGATGGTGTGGAAGATGGTGTTGACATGGTTTGCCCCATGCCATGAGTGCCTTTGAGCGTACTCCCTGGTTCGACCACTGAGGAGTGGTGGAACACCTGATCTGACTTTTGATTTGGATTCCTTGGATTTTTCCATGCATGATCGAGCTTTGAATCACTCGATTTGTGTATTCTGAAAGATAGCCTAGCCCAAAAATCAGGTGTTGGGTGGGTGGAATCTGGTACCCGCCATGGGTGGCGGGATAATCCACCGCCAGTAATCCGAGTTCGTTCCTAATGGGCTCCAAATGTACCACGGGCATGAATGAGGTGACCATAAGGACGTCCTTGACCAGGGTGAACTTCTCCTTGAATTATGGGTGAGGAAAGGCGCTTGGATGGGTCATCGCCGAAGTGCCTCCCGTCACCTACAGTGCAAGGCTAGGTGGGCGGCACCACCAAGGACTACTTTGACGGCCGTAGCAGGAGCTCTACTGATCCGTTTTGGGCGTGCTTCAGTGCGTTGAAAATCTTAGATCAGAGGCTATAACGATCTAATGTAATCTCACTATGCTAAGTAACAAAAACGTGTTTCAATTCAGATCTACTGAATGCGACTTGTTCTGTCCACTCTTTCCTGTGATCCTTGTGCACCACACTCCTCACCATTGGTGCCCATTGGCTGCCCAAACATTGGTAGTGTGCTTTAGTGAGAGCTAGGCATCCTTGAGGGTGCCTCCAGACCCACTAGAGCCAACAGATGGTGGAGGTAACGGAAATCACAAGGAGGAGGAGGGAGCCGAGTGTTGAAATAGTATGCACCTTGTCCACTGCCTAGCTGGCTAACTACACATACAGACAAGGCATGCACTGCTCCATGGAGTACGTCCCCTTGGTCTGTTCTGAGATGGGCCAGGAATGCACTACCCATAATGGGTATGTCCCCTGTGGCTCATCATAGGAACCATACCTTTTTTGGCTTGGTTGATTAGGCACCAGAGTCTCAAACCAGAGGTCGTGGGTTCAAACCCCGCGACGGCCGCAGTTTTCTTTGTGGCCAAAACTGGGACAAGAAGCTTCTAGAAAGCTTACTAGAGCCTGCCTTGAGGATGACATTTGGCGGTCTAAGGACGCGCCAAGTAGGAATATAGGTTGAGGTTGGCTCTAGTGGAGCCACTACAAGCAGAAGCTTTAGCAAAGCTGTGCAAGTATAAAAGTCTGTACCTTGCATGCATCCATTTACAGTTCTTGCCTTTGAGACTCCTCACAGAGTGTCCAACCAAAGGTAGACACTAAAGACCGACATGCGGACTTCGTGAG
>SZWC01003534.1:59812-76663 GCA_023375785.1 Penium margaritaceum
CTACCTTGCATGCATCCATTTACAGCTCTTGCCTTTGAGACTCCTCACAGAGTGTCCAACCAAAGGTAGACACTAAAGACCAACATCGGACTTCGTGAGGTTGCAAACCAAACGAACCTAAAGTGTGGATCCCTCGTTTGAGGGTGATATGTTATCTTGGTTGCAATACCAAGAGCGGTTGGCGGCCTCCCATGTCGGGACCCATTTTCTAGACCGTTGCTATCCGGCGCATTGACACCGAGAAGGAGAAGGGGCCAGCAGCTGAATCTGATGAGGAGGAGCTGCAAAGCAGAGTACAACAGCTGTTAAGACGGTCCGCATGGATCAACAAATGAGTGAAGGACAGTGGAGAGCAGCTACGACAATCCAAGAAGCTTCCAAAGAAGTAGGGGCAGCAAGGGGAGCGACTGAACCTGTGCACCGCTTCACCACCAACTGTGTCCTTGGACCTTGAGCTCCTCTTCCTCACCATCACAGCTGTTCCAGCCATCTTCACCGAAGCCATGCACAGCGCCAAGGCGGTAGGTTGGCTTGCCACAGCAGACAAGGAGTATGATGTGCTCATGAAGAACGGCACCTGGATCCTTGAGGAAGCTATACGTGGCAGCCGGGTTATCGGGTACCAATGGATATTCAGGCACAAGCGTGGTGCGGATGGTAAGGTTCTCTGGTACAAAGCATGGTTGGTTGCAAAGGGGTATGCACAGGTTGAGGGTGTGGACTACAATGAGATATTTGCACCTGTCGCTAAGTTCCCATCCATCCGAGCGATCCTTGCTCCTGTTGCTGCTATTGACTGGGAGGTGCTCCAAATGGATGCCACGTGTGTGTTTCTGAATGGTGACCTCGAGGAGGATGTGTACATGGAGCAGCCAGGGGGGTGGTGGATGGAAAGGAGGATTTGGTGTGCAAGCTTGTGAAGGCTCTTTACAGCTTGAAGCAAGCACCGCGAGCATAGTACCACAAGGTGGATGAGCAGCTGGTTGGGCTTGGTTTTGTGCATAGCGAAGCCAACCATGGAGTCTATGGGCACATGCAAGAGGCAAGCCAGGTCATCATCTTGGTCTATGTTGATGATCTACTCATTGCATCTAACTCCAAGTCTCTTTTTTTCAATGTGAAGCAGTCCCTTGTGGCCAGGTTTTCCATGAAAGGCATAGGAGAGCTGAGCTACTACCTTGGCCTTCAGGTCAAGCATGACCAACAACATCTGACTTTGCAGTTGTCGCAGAGCATGTATGTGAGCAACATCGTCAAGCGCTTCAACATGACAGGAGCGCGCAAAGCTGCAACACCATTGGAAGTGGGAGCAAAGCTAAGCATGAGGCAGACTCCCCACGGCATGCAAGAGAGCAGCCGCATGGAAACAGTGCCATACCAAGGAACAGTTGGGCGCCTCATGTACGCAGCAGTTGGAATGCCCCTCGACATCAGCCAAGTAGTGGGAGTACAAAGCAAGTTTTGCGCAAATCCGGGAGTGCCATATTGGGAGGTGGTCAAGCGCATGCTACACTACCTTGACAGCAGCAGCATCCTTTGCATCACCTTCAACAGCAACAACAGTCCCATCCTCACCAGCTACAACGACGAAGATTGGCGGGGTGACATGGACACAAGGAGGCCGACCAGTGGATTCGTGTTTGTGCTCAGGGGAGGTGCAATCAGCTAGAGGAGCAAGAGACAAGAGTGCGTCGTCCTATCCACCATCGAAGTGGAGTACATCGCCCTGAGTGAAGCAGCAAAGGAAGCCATGTGGCTGTGTGAGATACTGGAAAGCCTTGGGCAGCAATAGACCGCAGCGACTACCATCTACTGTGACAACATGAGTGCCATTTTTTTGAACAAGAACGCAGAGTTTCACACCTACACCAAACACACCGATTTGCGATATCACTTCATCTGTGAGCTCATGGTGAAGCAGGTAGTGCAGATCTAGTTCTGCCCTTCAAGCGTGATGTTGGCAGACTTCTTGAACAAGCCGCTGGCAGCGCACCACTTTCAGCAGCCGAGGGGACAGTGCGGACTTGTGTGATTTTTATTCTTGAAAAGTGGGAGAATGATGGATATGTGGGTGCCAGAAAGTGAAAGAAAAAAGTTTCTCGATAAAAATCATCTGGCATCACAGTTGCACAGAGGGTGTTTCACAGGTTCCAACGCACTTTACGAAACTCAATTCAGAGTTTGTTTGAGTGAGATATGGGTTTCCAACATTTTGGGGATCATGGATCGGGTTCAATCGGGTTGAGCTCAAAAGGTGGCAAGATTATTGATCAGGACAGCTGAGAGCAGCCTTCAAGGAGAAAAGCCAGCTGGAGGACCTCCAAGAAACTTCAAGGAAGGTGCAGACCACTATTTTTGGTCGTCCAAGTCATGTGAGACATCATTCTCATATGTGACAAGGTGACTGCAGCTCATCCCGCTATGCTAGGAGAGTGTGCTAGAGGGTAGACTTTGACAGAGTGTATCTCAGTGTTCCCTAGGCCAAATTAGGCATACAAGGGCTTGTTAGAAAGCCCTTCTTTGTATGTGACCACGGAATTTGTCACACAAGAATCGATGCAAACATTTGCGTTCTCCGCAAACCTACATTCACTTCAGTAATTTCTGTCTGTGCAACCTGCAAATCCCTCTCACAAACAGTTGGTCCTGCGTAGGCAGCTCTTAGTGAGCCTGATTACCTCAGTGAGGGCTGCCCCGGTTTCCATCAAACCCGACGTATCATCTCCAATTTCTGCAAGTACATATCTCACTAAAGAAAAGTCAGAATTGAGTTTTGTAAAGTATGTTGGAACCTGTGAAACATCTTCCATGCAACCGCAATACTAGATGATTTTCATCAAGCAACAAGTTTTGTCACTTTCTGACAACCTGCTTTCCATCATTCTCCTAAATTGTAAGTATAAAAATCACACTAGTCCACACTGTCCCCTCAGCTACTGAAAGCAGTGTGCTACGAGAGGCTTGGTCAAGAATTCTTCCAACATCATGCCTGCAGGGAAGAAATCTATCTGCACCATTTGCTTTGCCACAAGCTCACAGATGAAGTGATACTGCAGGTCAATGTGCTTAGCGCAAGTGGGAAACACGGTCTTCTTGGTCAGAGCAATCATGCCCATTTTGTCGCAGTAGATAGCGGTTACTATAGCTTGCTACTATCCAAGTCTTGCCAATAGCTCACGTATCCACACGGCTTCTTTTGCTGCTTCACTCAGGGTGATGTACTCTACTTTGGTGGAGGAGAGAGCAACACACTCTTATTTCCTCGTCCAACTGAATGCATTCCCACTGAGCATAAACACAAGCCCATTGATTGATTGACCTCCTTGTGTCAAGGGCGCCTCTCTAATCTCCATCACTGTAGCCGATGGGGATGGGGCTGTTGTTAAGGCTGCACACGGATCCTATCCGTGGATCCTGAGGTAGATCTGAATCCTCGGGACAGATCCTAGACCTGGATCTGGATCCGTGGTGATGGATCCATGGATTTGCAGATCCATGGATTCACGGATCTGGATCCCCGATTCACGATTCTCGTATACCGGATCTACCCTGATGTACGTGTATAGAATCGATTTCTACCCAAGGCACGCTCGACTCCTCCCTCGGAGGAGTCGAGCATGCTCGTAGCACGCATGACTCCTCCCAGGGAGGAGCCCGCTCAACACGCTGTTCTTGGATTACTCACGAACCCCTTTGCTTGGAGGGTTCGCGAGTCCTCCCATAACAGCCTTCTATGGTATGATGGGGGCACAGGGAATGGGCTGCGTAGTTCGTGCTCTGGATTTCTGACATAGACGATCCACGCTATTGGATTTTCTGTGCCTGTCAGGCAATGGCCATTGAGGTTGGCCCTTATTTGAGGGTCGGTCGCGTGCGCCGGATGTGGACCACCAGAGTTTTGCGCCCAAAGTTCTAGTGGTCCACGTCCGACTCACAGTCATGCTCCGTTCATGATGCGGATTTCAAGTGCAGTGTGCAGCCATGACTGTTCAAATTTCAAGGAGCGATTTCTTGGATCTGTGACAGACTTGAGCAGGACCTATCACAGGTTTTTCCTCCCCCGTCCCTCCCCCCCCTCAGGATCCGATTAGGATCCGTGAATACTAACCGGATCCAAGATCCTGGATCTGGATTCGCTGATCCGGATCCGGATCTGGGATCCATGGGTAGTTACCACGGATCCTAGGATCCGTGTGCAGCCTTAGCTGTTGTTTCCATTGATAATGAGGCAGGGGCTGCTGTTGCCATTGAGGTACGTGCTTGACCACCTCACAATACGGCACACCTGGATTTGCCAAAACCTTGCATAGCACTATCACTGCTTGGCTGATGTCAGGTGCATACCGGCTGCTGCATACACGAGGCTCCCAAACATTGCTTTGAAGGCACTGCTTTCATTCGGGTGCTCTCTTGCATGCCACAGGGAGTCTGCATCATGCTCAGCTTTGCTCTCACTTGCAGTGTGTTGCGGCTTTGCGTGCTCCTGCCATGTTGAAGAGTTTGACGATGTTGCTCATATACTTTTTCTGCGACAACTCCAAGATCTGATGCTGCTCATCACAAGTGATCTGAAGGCCAAGGTAGTAACAAAGCTCGCCCATGTATTCCATGTTGAGCCTGACGGCAACGGAGTTATTTACATCATTCAAAAGAGACTTGGAGTTAGAGGAAACGAGCAAACAATCAACGTAGAATAAGATACCCTACTGCTTTTTGATTTCGATATTAAATGGTTAGTTGGGGACAAAGAATTCTTTTATTTGGCTACAAAGAGGATATTACAATTTGGAAAACGAATACATTTTTGTAATTCTTCCATTCCTGTTCGACATTGACCGACGCACGAAATCCAAAGTGCGATCGTGTCGACCTCTGAGGGTCACGCGGTCGCTCGATTTCTGGTGTCGGGAGGGCAGCGACACCGAAAATCGTTTGCTCCAAAACGTGAAACGGACGCTTGAGGGCGAAAAAAACGAAATAAAGACAATGAACTCAACTGATTTTGCCCAAAACGAATACAATTAAGTTATTAAAGAAGAGGGTGAATTAAGACTACAACCTGAAAATTGTTTTAAGAGTCGAAATCAGAAAGCAGTAGGGTAATAACCTGTCTTGCCTCTCGGATGCACCAATACACTGCATAGTCAGCTTCACAGTGCACAAAACCAAGGCCAGCCAGCTCCACATTGATCTTGTCGTACCATTCTCACGGCACTTACTTCAGAGGGCCTTTACAAGCTTGCACAACAGATCCTCCTTTCCCTCAACCACATATCCCTCTGGATTATCCATGTACACATCCTCCTTGAGGTGACCATTCAGAAATACTGGCTATTATTTCTAGTTTAGACCAAGGAGAATTTCTCCAAAGGAGCAGTGCATGCCTTGTTTATGAGGATCAGACTTAGGGGATGTACTGTAGAGGAGCAGTGCATACCTTCTCTGTCCTGCGCCTGTCTAATCTTCAGCTATGGACAAGGGACATACAAGATCAACAAACTATCCCTTGCACCTCTGTCCATTTTCTGTGAGATAGCTTCTCTCTCCAAATATCTTGGCCTTCAGTCTTCATCCCCTGCGTTGACCATACCGATCCCTCAGGTACCTACAGAATGTAATTTGCTATTGAGTGCCTTGGGCATACAATCTGCGAGCATCTTCTTGGTCTCCACATAATCCAGGTCCACAATCTCCTTTACGACCAAATCGGTGAATAGTGGTACCTCATGTCGATGTGCCGGCAGATGACGTCATCCTGTGCCATTTCCATGGCACTCTTCTTGTCAGTCCGGACCACCGTTGTTTCCATCGGTGGTAACTTCATCTCAGCAAGCAAGCTGCATAGCCACTCTGTCTTAGAGCAATCTAGTCTGCCTCAGTGGTGGAGAGGGAGACACAGTCCTGCTTTCTGCTTGTCCAAGAGATTAAACCACCATTCAGGTTGCACACAAAGCCCAAAGTGGAATTTCTGTTATTGATTCTTCCTCCCCAGTCAGCGTCTGTGCAGCACATGAGACGGAGTGGGTCAAATCCTTCTTGGCCTCCAAATTGGAGTCCCATACGTCATTTCTTCTGTTGATAGCGCATGATGCAATTCACGGCTTGCCTGTGTTATGGCCCTGGATTGGCCACAATCCTGATGACCTGTCCCATAACATAGCAAATGTCAGGATTTCTTCCTAGCATGGTATACATGAGGCTACCAACAGCAGACTGGTAGGGAATGTTCTCCATCTTACGCCGTCAAATTTGGCGTGGTTCCATTGCCCCCTTGTACCTCTGACATGTTAAGGTGACTGTGGCTTGGGGCTACACCTTTACTCTGACTCTGGGTTGGCTTCTAGGCCCCCAGGCTGCCCTTAGTCATGGCTGCCGGCCTCCCTAGAGGAGCGCCGCCAGCGACTTTCTTCCCTTTCTTCCTTCTTTTGCCTTATCTCTTGGCTCCAGTGGCTTTCAACGGCCCTGGAAGACCTAGGCGACCTTGCAAGAGGCGGGTGAGGGCCGTCCCTGGCACCTCCTGCCTCCTCGATCCTAGGGGTGCGACATTTTTCCTTTCACACCCTCGTAGCTAGGAAACTTGCAGCTCTGGATCCGTTGGCACCTTCACACGAATCCCAACGACTGCGCTCTGGTACCATGAGAAATGTGCTAGCTTTCCAATGCAACTCCAATTACAAGAAATGGTTGAGGTTTGAGTCTGCTAGGCTCAGTTCTGCATGGCGCACCAGTTTTGGCAGAAAGAAAACGAGTCCCTAGAGCAAACAGGCAAGAGAGGAGGGAAGCGAAGCATGCTAGACGTGCTTCGCTCGACTTGGTCGGCGAGCGAGGCTTGCCGACCGTGCTGGTTTGCTTTGCAAAGCAAATGCAAGCCCACCTCCTGGCTTGATGGCATTTTTTTGTGAAATGCCCAGTCCATCCTACCAGTGCACCAAAACGAGCTTAGCATAAACCCGAAAAATAGTACATCATCCTAGTAGCACAAATGCCACCACAAAGCAGGATATGGTCAGCTCTGCCTACAACACAGTGGCTCATGAAATTCACACTCCAAAAATGGGTATTTGTAGCCAATGCGAGTGGAAGGCATGGGATCGTGCTGAGGTAGGTCACGCGACTTGAGAGCGATGTCATGAGGTACCCGCTCAACTGCTGGTGGTCTCACCACGTGTCTCCACTGATATCATGATCACCATGCCCTATGCACAAGAGGATACACATGTGGAAAGGATATGGGACATAGATCAATAATTGTGTGGTGCAATTTGTTAGGAAAATCCTTGTTGAATGGAGGATCAGCAGCATGTGATGTTGATCCTCCATTGCCTGAGTCTTTTCCGGCTACTGCTGCTTGTAACTCAGCAGAAGTGCACCCACTCTGTTCACCTTCATTGTCACAAGGTCTGCTCATTTCTGGACGGTGGCGATGCACCGAGGACTTGTTTCTTTTTTTCACCTTGTAGATAATGCGTTAGATATCTCCAGCTCCGCTGTGCTCTGATACCAAGTGTCATGCCAAGCGGAATGTTGGTGGTTCACGTGGATGAGGTGAGGAGCAGAAGACGATTAGAGAAATTGGGACAGTTAGATTCATTATGATTAGCTGTAGGTGTACTTTGATGACACGTGTCATATACGTTGAACACATATGTACGATAACGCAAATCAGAATGAGGTAAACCTTGGGTCTTGGGTACTTGAGTCAAGTAACACGTGCAACATTACATCGTGCGTGATGGGTCTGAGAAAATCTGCCAAGAAACTACGGGGTGTCGAGAGTGTCAAGGTGCGGCTTTATAGAAATTCACTGCCATCAAGAAGTCAACCAAACGGTATCAAAACTGTGATAAATTTAATGACACTTTTTTCTAAACTTCCTTGAAGGTGGTCGAATATGTCACAGAATTCTAGGGCAGCACAATAGTGGCTGGGACAGGTGGCTCGAACGCCCTCGGCTAGTCGACGTAAGAATATTGAGTTTAACGTATAGTGAGCCACAAGTGTGAGGACAGAAGTGTCCACTCAAAGTGTTTGGGGGATTGTGTACGCCTGGAATGTAGCAATGAATAGGAAGAAGTTATGGGGAGTAACACAATGCACAAATTTTGATCACTTGATTCATTTCTAAGAAGTAATGAATGTAGTTCTATGAAAAGTGTTGCAAATGTTAATTACATGTGCACAAATGTTAAAACTCAAATGATCCATAGTCAGGGTCTTGGATGTCAAGGTCAAGCTACACTCTTGGGGCCGCATATTGATTCTTTGCATCAAGAAGCTCTGCTGAGAATTTGGGGGCTTCAAGATCTTAGATCTTCACTGAATGTGCAAGGCACAGTTTATAGAACCTGCAAGGTGACTGAAAGATCTACGTGCCTGGAGCCCTTTATGTTGGAAATTCTTGAATGTGTTTGAAACTGTCAGAAGGTCCAAGAAAGGAACACTTGAGGTAAAAGTTAATGGGCCAGATTTCCTTTAATTGTTGAAGCAAAAATCCAGATTCTGTCACGCATTGGGCCATTTGTAAAAGGAAGAAAATACCCGATCATGAAGTTTTGGAACTGGTGTACTTCTGGTGCATAACACTTCTCCTCCTTTTTGTGAAGACGTCTCAGCCTGTTAGCTTGCATTGGCTGGTAACACCTGTAATAGCCATCAATCAGATGATAGACGCCTTGGAGGTTTTTGAATGGTTTCTACCTATCGTGCGTGGCATCATAACATACAACTTGATGAGATGTTCTGTTGTTTTTCCATGCATTCAATGTGCAAGGATATCCTCAATGACGTTCTCCTTGTCCCTGTCCCTATGGATCAGAGGTTGAGGAAGGAAATCCATTCCATGGAGGCTCTTTCTAGGGTGCTGATAGTGATTCAGCTACTGACATGGGATACTAGATGAATATTCATGCTTTCAGGAAGCAGAAGTCCACTGCGGTTTGCATTTGCTTGATGTTAAACATTCCCAAACATCAAGGTTTGAGTGTTGCAAAGTCTTGTCCACAAAGTTTGATGTTCGCCAAGCTAAGTTGTACTCGATCGCCAGTGCTGAGTTTTTTGCTGTTGCAATGTCATGCTATTGCTTGCTTCATCCCTGTTTGCGTCAACATGAGGGTGTTTTTAAAGGGTTGTAAGAAAAGCAAGTGACCTGTTGACTCTGCCCACACACATAGACCATCACTGCAGGTGACTTACCTGACGTGAAGCTCTCAGATGCAGCATCAGCATACGTCCAATGGATTATGCACTTCTGGAATCTCAGCTGGATGTAAGAGTGGCACCTGCAGTATCCATTCACTACAGGTGAGTTAAGAAAATTCTAGAAGGAATACAACCACACACGCTTGTGCTTGATGTGGTTGACTGGATTTTTGGACATGCATGCTTTGACAGGTATTTTCTTGGTGATGCAGGGTTGCTGATCCTGCAGGATGACATGACCCGTTTATTCCAATGTGTGAGAAAACATCAGTGGCATGCTCGCCAACCGGTCCGGTTAGATCCTGGGATGGCATCCAGGCCCCACTTCAAGCTCCTTGTGTGGTTGGCCCGGTCAACCGGTGGCTATCACCTTGTTTTCCTTTTACCCACGATACTAAATTTAATGGTGCTTGGTTTCTCCTATCTCTAAGCGTGGTTGCTCCATTCCATGGTGTTGTGACAGCTGCAGTTGACCGAGGCCCTCTTGCTGCAGCTTCCACTAACATAGTCACCCACATTACTGCTGCAGAAAATGAAGTAGTAGCAGCAGCAGCAGAAGCAGTTGACCAACACAGCGGCAGTTGACCAAGGTCCCCTTGCTACAGCTGCCCTAAACTTGGGCACCCTGGTTGTACCTGAAACAGATGCAGTAACAGCAGCAGCAATAGAAGAAGCAACAGTAGTAGCCACTGCCCTATCCAGAACCGTGGCCTCCATCTACATGTCCACAATGCTAGCCTCCTCTACTCCATTGGAATTGTTGACTAGCCATCACGTCCTTGTCCTCCTCTCCACAGAAGCAGCTGCGTCTACAGGATCAGCTGTTGCCCTTGCAGATGCTGCATGTCTTCTTGTCACCATGGCATCAAATGTGGCCGTCATTTTGGCATCCGCCACAGCTGCTGCACCCCTCTCTTTTCTCTTCACTGATAAGCCTGGTGAGCATGCCTCCTTGCCAATTTCCCTCTCTTCTGTCTCTGTGTGGACATGCATGTGCATCAAGGTTTGTTGCCTGTAGCATAGCTTTGAGCTTATTGATGGATATGAGAGTGCGAGAAAGTGACAAGAATAGGTTGCTCGATAAAAATCATCTGGCATGACAGTTACATAGAGGGTGTTTCACAGGTTCCAACGCACTTTACGGAACTTGATACGGAGTCCATTTGAGTGAGATATGGATTTCCAAAGTTTGGAGATCATGGGTCGGGTTCAAGTGACGACCTGAGCACTTTGAGCTCAAAAGGCGGCAGGATTATTGGCCAGGACGGCTGAGAGCAGCCTTCAAGGAGAAAAGACGGCTGGATGACCTTCAAGAGACTTCAAGGAAGGTACAGACCATGATTGTTGGTCGTCCAAGTGGAGTGAGACATAACTCTCTTGTGTGACAAGGTGACTGCCGCTCATCCCGCTATGCTATTAGAGTGTGCTAGAGGGTAGACTTTGACAGAGTGTATCTCAGTGCTCCCCTGTTGAGGCCCGTACCTACCACGAGAAGCGTGACCACGCCCTCGCAACCATCTACCTCCACCTTGCCGAACGGCAGCAACTCCTCATCCATGGCATCCTCACGCCAAAGGAGGTTTGGAAAAAGCTTGAGTCCACTTATGCTTCCAAGTCAATCCTCATGAACATGCAGCTGCGTCGTCGCTTTCACACTGTGAAGATGGATGAGTCAGGATCCATGATTGACTACATCAAGATGGTGAAGTCTCTCTCTGACCAGCTTGCTGCGATTGAGGACCCTGTCAAGGAGCGTGTGCTCATGCTAACCATCCTCTCTGGCCTTTCTAGCAGCTACACTCCTCTCATTGTTGCCCTTGACCAGCGTGGCGACAAACTCTCCCTCAATGATGTGGAGGAGAGGCTGCTGTTTGAGGAGGAGCTGCGCAAAGGAGAGGAGGGCAGAAGCGGACTGGACGTCGCTCTCATCACCAACTTTGGTCATGGGGGCGGTGCTACATCAACCAGGAGCAACGGCGGAGGAGGGAAGAAGAAGGGGAACTACCACTACTGCAAGAAGCGAGGCCATTGGGCGCACGAATGCCCGAAGAAGAAGGCAGACCTTGCGGCTGGAGTGAGAGTGGGAGAACAGTCTGACGCTTCCGCGAATGCCGCAGATTGGGAGAGTGGATTTGTGACAACCATCCGGGTCCTGCACGTCTCCGACAACACCGCCCTATTCTGGATCATCGACTTGGGAGCCACGCGGTACATGACGTGTCGCCGGGAGTGGTTTGTTGTCCATACCGTCATTGAGTCTCGTCGGGTGTACATGGGGGACAACCATGTGCAAATGGCGGTTGGGGAGGGTGAGATTGTGTTTTGTGCTTCCGTTGAGGGTACGCACGTGGAACGTCGTGTGAAGGGGGTGCTCCATGTTCCGGGGCTGGCAGCTAACCTCCTCTCTGTCTCATCTCTCATCTCTGAAGGCATGCAGGTTTGCTTTGAGAATGGTGGCTGTACCATCTCTGCCCGTGCAGGCCGTGTGCTTGCAAAATCAAACAAGGAGGATGACCTTTACCGCCTCTACGTGGTGTTAGAGAAGGAAGCCGACTCAGCGTTGACAGCGAGAGAAGGAAAACACAACATCGGCCTATGGCACCGCCGGCTCGGTCACCTCTGCTTTGCCGCCAATCATCTCCATGCAGCAGATGGTCTGCGGCCTGGAGCTCAAGGGGGTGAAGCAGCCTAGTGCATCGGCTTGTGAGAGCTGCATTGAAGGGAAGCAAGCCCGCGCTCCTTTCACAGGGGAGGGGAAGGGGGCGGCTGAGCTTCTCTCACTCGTTCACTCTGATTTGTGCGGTCCCATGCCATCACAATCCTTGTCCGGCAAGTTGTAAATTGTCACGTTCATTGATGACAAGTCAAGGAAGACGTGGGTGTCGTTCCTGGCTGGAAAGGATGAGTGCTTTGATGCTTTCAATGTGTGGATTGCTGCTGCACAGAATGAGAGTGGCAGGCGGTTGAAGGTGCTTCGCACCGATGGTGGAGGAGAGTACCTCTCCAACGACTTCCGCACCTTCCTCAAGCGTCGCGGGATCAAGCACNGGAAGCAAGCCCGCGCTCCTTTCACGGGGGAGGGGAAGGGGGCGGCTGAGCTTCTCTCACTCGTTCACTCTGATTTGTGCGGTCCCATGCCATCACAATCCTTGTCCGGCAAGTTGTACTTTGTCACGTTCATTGATGACAAGTCGAGGAAGACGTGGGTGTCGTTCCTGGCTGGAAAGGATGAGTGCTTTGATGCTTTCAATGTGTGGATTGCTGCTGCACAGAATGAGAGTGGCAGGCGGTTGAAGGTGCTTCGCACCGATGGTGGAGGAGAGTACCTCTCCAACGACTTCCGCACCTTCCTCAAGCGTCGTAGGATCAAGCACGAGGTCACCCCAACTGGAACACCGCAGCTGAACGGCGTGGCTGAACGCGCGAACCGCACGCTCATGGAGCATGTTCGCAGCATGCTCTAAGACGCAGGGCTCCCGCCAACCTTTTGGGCAGAAGCGGTCAATACCGCCGTGTACCTGAAAAACCGAAGCCCTCCGTGCGCCGTGCCGCTGATGACACCGGAGGAGGCGTGGACGGGAAGCAAGCCAACAGTGATGCACCTGAAAGTCTTTGGGTGTGGCGCATTCGTGCACGTGCCTACTGACGGCCGTAGCAAGCTGGATGCAAAGTTGGTGAATGTTGCCTTCCTCGGCTACGACACCATGGGATACCGCCTCTACAACCTTGCCACACGCAAGATCATCCGCAGCTGTGACGTGGTCTTCCTAGAGGAAGTGAAGGGCTGGACTTGGTGCCCTATGCCGGCAGTTCCGCTTGCTCCCGCACTTGTACCAAAAGTGGGAGAAGTACCAGTAGCTGAAGAGGGCGGTGCGGAAGATGGCGGTGACAGCGGCAATGACAAGGAGGTGGAGGGAGCTGAGAAGGAGAAGGAGCTGGCAGTGGAATCTGATGACGAGGAGCAGCAAAGCAACGCACAACAGCTGCCACGATGGTCTGCACGCCTTAACAAAGGTGCAAAGGACAGTGGGGAGCCGCTGAGGCGATCCGAGCGCCTCGCAAACAAACAAAGGCCGGTGGAGGAGCTGGTGAACTTGTGCATCGTTCCACCACCAACGGAGTCGTCTAACCTTGAGCTTCTCTTACTCACAGTCACTGATGACCCAACCACATTCGCTGAAGCCATGCACAGTGCCAACGTGGTAGATCGGCGTGGCACAGCAGATGAGGAGTATGGTGCGCTCATGAAGAACGACACCTGGACTCTCGACGAGGCTCCACGCGGTAGCCGGGTGATCGGATGCCGGTGGATCTTCAGGCGCAAGCGTGGTCTGGATGGTAAGCTTCTCAGGTACAAAGCACGGATGGTTGCAAAGGGGTATGTGCAGACTGAGGGTGTGGATTACAATGAGACATTTGCACCTGTCGCTAAGTTCCCATCCATCCGAGCGATCCTCGCTCTTGCTGCTGCTATGGACTGGGAGGTGCACCAAATGGATGTGACGTGTGCATTTCTGAATGGTGACCTTGAGGAGGATGTGTACATAGAGCAACCGGAGAGGTATGTCGTGGAAGGGAAGGAAGGTTTGGTGTGCAAGCTTGTGAAGGCCCTCTACGGCCTGAAGCAAGCCTTGCGAGCATGGTACCACAAGATGGATGAGCAGCAAGTTGGCCTTGGCTTTGTGCGTAGTGAAGCAGACCATGCTATGCAAGGGCGCACACAAGAGGCAAGCCAGATCATCATCTTGCTCCATTCTGATAATCTGCTCATTGCATCTGAGTCCACGTCCCTTTTGGACGATGTGAAGCAGTCCCTTGCTGCCAGGTTCGACATGAAAGACATGGGAGAGCTTAGTTACTACCATGGCCTTCAGGTCAAGCGCGACAGGTAGCAGCAGAATTTGGAGTTGTCACAGAGCACGTATGTGAGCGACATCATCAAGCGCTTCAACATGGCAGGAGCGCGCAAAGCAAAAACACCACTGGAAGTGGGAGCGAAGCTGAGCATGACGCAGACTCCCCGCGGCATGCAAGAGAGCAGCCGCATGGAAGCAGTGCCGCACCAAGCAGCTGTTGGAAGCCTCATGTATGCAGCAGTCGGCACGCGCCTCAACATCAGCCAAGCAGTGGGAGTGTTAAGCAATTTTTGCGCGAGTCTGGGCGTGCCGCATTGGGAGGCGGTCAAGCGCGTGCTGCGCTACCTCGACAGCAGCAGCAGCCTTTGCCTCACCTTCAACGGCAACAACAGTCCCATCCTCATCGGCTACAGTGACACAGACTGGGGAGGTGACGTAGACACAAGGAGGTCAACCAGTGGGTTTGTGTTTGTGCTCGGGGGAGGTGCAATCAGTTGGAGGAGCAAGAAGCAAGAGTGCGTTGCCCTCTCCTCCACCAAAGTAGAGCACATCGCCCTCAGTGAAGCAGCAAAGGAAGCTGTGTGGCTGCGTGAGCTGCTAGCAAGTCTTGGAAAGAAGCAGACCACAGCCACCACCATCTACTGTGACAACATGAGCGCCATTGCTCTGGCGAAGAACACCGAGTTTCACGCCCGCACCAAGCACATCGACATGCGGTACCACTTCATCCGCGAGGTCGTGGCAAAGCAGGTGGTGCAGATCAAGTTCTTCCCTTCAAGCATGATGCTGGCATATTTCTTGACCAAGCCACTGGCAGCGCACCGCTTTCAGCAGCTGAGGGAACAGTGCGGACGTGTGTGATTTCTATTCTTGCAAAGTGGAAGAATGATGGATATGAGAGTGCCAGAAAGTGACAAAAATAGGTTTCTCGATAAAAATCATCTGGCATGACAGTTGCATAGAGGTTGTTTCACAGTTTCCTACGCACTTTATGGAACTCGATACGGAGTCCGTTTGAGTGAGATGTGGATTTCCAAAGTTTGGAGATCATGGGTCGGGTTCAGGTGACGACCTGAGCACTTTGAGCTCAAAAGGCGGCAGGATTATTGGCCTGGACGGCTGAGAGCGGCCTTCAAGGAGAAAAGGAGGCTGGAGGACCTCCTAGAGACTTCAAGGAAGGTTCAGACCACGATTGTTGGTCGTCCAAGTGGTGTGAGACATAATTCTCTTGTGTGACAAGGTGATTGCCGCTCATCCCGCTATGCTAGGAGAGTGTGCTAGAGGGTAGACTTTGGTAGAGTGTATCTTTGTCCTCCCTAGGCAAAATGAGGCATATAAGGGCCTGTTATAAATCTGTGACTCTGTACTTTCTCACTTAAGAGTCGATCCAGACATTTGCGTCCTCTGCAAACCTACATTTTCTTTTGTAATTTCTGTCTGTGCAACCCCCTCTCACAAACAGTTGGTCCTGCCTAGGCGGCTCTTAGTGAGCCTGATCACCTCCCTGAGGGCTGCCCAAGTTTCCATCACTTATGTAGTCATCACTCTCATTCTTCCCATGCCCAGAGGGGCAGGGAGAACTCTGCCAAAGTTTTCTCTGCAGATTTATGTCACTGGCACGATGCTAGCTGATGGCAAACAATATGCTACACTGCAAGAGGGGGTGCAGCGTGAGTGCATTGAACTCCAGGAAGTCCTCACTACTCATGGAAGAGCAGCTACGTCATGAACAGGGTGATCATGAAAATTTTGCAGACCAGATTTCTGACTTTCTCCTGAACATCCTGCCTCCTACACTGTGCTCCATCCCCAGAGCATCCACTGCCGCTGGCATTGCTGTGTATTTGCCACCAATTTTGCTTTGACATCCACTTCTTTTAAGTGGAACCAGAGGAGTCCCATTGCAGCAGCATCTGCAGCCGGCACAGCAGCAGCCAAAGCTCTCATACTTCTTCTACAACGTCAGCATGAATTCGACGCGTTGCCACATCACTTTACTTATAGCCTCCTTATCCTGGGAGGTCCGCTTGAGTGCATGGGCACAGGGGAAGATTTTATGGAAGTACTACCATGAGCCTGTCCCTTCTGTTGTCCTGTTTCCCTTTCTCCCACCCCCCCCATGTCTTTCTCTTCCTTGCTCCCATCTACCTGCTGAATCTTCTCCCTCTTCCCTATCCTGCCCACTCCTTCTCTCTCTTGATCCCATCCCTACCTCCCTTTCTCCCCTCGTTTTTGTTTCCCTCTCCTCTTTCTTCCTTGCTTCGGCTGTCTCCATCCCTCTCTCCCTCCACCCCACCCTCCCCCCTGCCTCCCTCCTTCAATCTCATCCTCCTCCTTCTTCCCTCCATCTTTCCAGTTTTCTTGTCCCCCTCCCTCTCTCTTCCTCCTCCTTTAGGCCCTTCACCTCAATTTCTCCCTTTCTCCCTCCTCCCATCCTCCCTTTTCCGCACCTTCATCCTCCCTACCTTCCTCCTGCCCGCACCTCCCTCTTATCACTCCAGCTTCCCCATCCCTTGTCTCTTCTCTCCCTCCCTCTCTCCTTTGTGTTTGCCTCCATGTTTTCCTCCCTCCCTTTCTCCCTCCCTTCCTGGCCACCTCATTGCTTCCTCTCTCCGCACCACCATTTTTGTCTGCCCGTCCATCTTCTTGACCTTGCATTCTCTTGTCCATCCATCTGTCTGTCTGTCCCTCATCCATCCCTCCCTCCTCCTTCCCTCCCTTCCTGCTTCCCTCCACTCCTTCCTTCCTCCCTCCCTTCCCTCCTAAACTCTCTCTCTCTCTCTCTCTCTCTCTCTCT